>WOXC01001139.1:0-52963 GCA_011680675.1 Gymnobelideus leadbeateri
AAAATAAAAAGAATAAACAGGGGAGGGCATAGGATGGAGGGAAAGACACAGATAGTAATCATAACTGGGAATGTGAATGGGATGAACTCCCCCATAAAATGGAAGCAGATCACAGAATGGATTAAAAACCATAATTCTAACAAGATGCTGTCTACAAGAAACACATTTGAGACAGTGGGATACACAAAGAGTAAAGGCAAATGGCTGGGATAGAATATAAGCTTCAGCGAAAGTTAAAAAAAAAAGCAGGAGTAGCAATCCTTATCTCAGAACAAAAGCAAAAATATATCAATTAAAAGATATAAGGAAGAAAACCGTATCTTGCTAAAAGGCACCATTGACAATGAAGCAATATCATTGCTAAACATATATGCATCAAGCTGTATAGTATCCAGATTCCTAGAGGAGAAGTTAAGGGAGTTAGAGAAAGAAAGAAATGGCAAAACTATACTAGTGGGGGACCTCTCTCAACTTGATAAATCTAACGTCAAAATAAACAAGAAAGAATAGGGGGGTGAATAGATTGTTAGAGAAGGTAGATATGATACATCTCTGGAGAAAATTGAATGGGGATAAGAAGGAATATACCTTCTTCTCAATGGTACATGGCACATACACAAAAATAGACCCTGTGCAAGGGCATAAAAACTTTACAATCCAGTGCAGAAAGGCAGAAATACTAAATGCATCCTTTTCAGATCATGATGCAATAAAAATTGTATGTAATGAAGGGCCATGGAAAGATAGACTAAAAACTAATTGGAAACTAAATATTTTAATCCTAAAGAATGAGTGGGACAAACAAGAAATCATAGAAACAATTAGTAATTTCATTCAAGACAATGACAATAATAAGAAAACATACCAAGACTTGTGGGATGCAGAAAAAGCAGTTCTTAGGGGAAGTTTTATATCTCTGAGGACATACATTAATAAAATAGAGAAAATGGAGATAAATAAATTGGGCATGCAACTGAAAAATGAGAAAAAGAAGAAATTGAAAATCACCAATTAACTACTAAATTAGAAAAACTGAAAACCAAAGGAGAGATTAATAATATTGAAATTAAGTAAACTATTGAACTAATAAATAAAACTGAGTTGGTTTTATGAAAAAAAAAACAACAACAACAAAATTGATAGATCTTTAGTTAATTTGATAAAAAAGAGAGAAGAAAGCCAAATTACCAGTATCAAAAATGAAAAAGGTGAATTAACCTCCAATGAAGTAGAAATTAAAACAACAATTAGGAATTATTTTGCCCAATTGTATGATCACAAATTTGAAAATCTGAGTGAAATGGATGAATATTTACAAAACTGTAAATTGCTCAGATTAATTGAAGAGGAAGTAGAATACTTAACTCCATCTCAGAAAAAAAAAATGAATAAGCCATCAATGAAGTCCCTAGGAAAAAATTCTCCAGGGCCAGATGGTTTTACAAATGAATTCTATCAAACATTTAAAGAACAATTGATTTCAATGCTTTATAAACTATTTGGGAGAATTGGAGGAGTCCTATCAAATTCTTTTTATGACACAAATATTGTACTGATACCTAAATCAGGAGGAGCCAAAACAGAGAAAGCAAATTTTAGACCAATTTGCCTCATGAATACATGAATAATATATTTCCAAAAAAGACTACAGCAATTTATCACAAGAACAATATACTTTGATCAGGTAGGATTTATTTCAGGAATGCAAGGATTGTTCAATATTAGGAAAACTATTAGTACAATTGGTTGTATCAACAACAAAACTAGTAGAAACCATAAGATTATCTCAATAGATGCAGAACAATCCTTTAACAAAATACAACACACATTCATATTAAAAACACTAGAAAGTATAAGAATAAATGGAGTCTTCCTTAAAATAATAAGTAGCATTTATTTAAAGCCATCAGTAAGTATTATATGTAATGCGGATAAGCTAGAAGAATTTCCAATAAGATCAGGAGTGAAATAAGGATGTCCACTATCACCCCTCTTATTCAATTTGGTACTAGAAATGTTAGCTGTAACAATGAGAAGAAAAAGGAATAGAAGGAATTAGTTTAGGCAAAGAAGAGACTAAGCTATCACTCTTTGCAGCTAATATGATAGTATACTTAGAGAAATCCTAGTGAGTCCTAGAGAATCAACTACTTGATATAAAGAACTGTGGGGTTCTAATGCTCTCTCCTTTTTGTTTAGTGTTGTTTTGTTCCTTCTTTCTCGTTGTTCACTTCAATGGTTATAATTCTTCTTTACTACCTGACTAATGCTTAATGCAAAGGTATTTGTGTAGCCTATATTATATTGCATGCCACCGGGATGGGGAGGGGGGAGGAGAGGAAGAGGGAGAAAATTCGGAACACAAAGGATTGTGGAACTGAATGTTGTAAACTGAAAGTAGATAAACAAATTTAATATAATAAAATTGATGGAAAAATGCTTATTGACTTGACCTGACTTGTCAATGCCCTCCTAAAATATGATGCCCTGATTCAAACATAATAAATACTACAAGTGTGACTTGATGGGGTCAGATTGGGATGGAAAGAATAGCCTCCTTGTATACTATACCTCCATCATTGCACCCTGAAATCAAATTAGCTTTCTGTTATTTTGTCTGCCATGACACTATTTATTGATATTGAAGCCCCAAATCCTTGAAATTCCATCCTTCCACCTCCAAGTTCTACTGCATTGCTATATACTTCTAATCTTATATCTGGGTAATTATGAGGATAACTCTTTTCCATCCATCCTGGTTACATTATATCTTGTATTTTGTTGGGGTTCTAGCCAGTCAAACTTGTTGGCTCCTTCCTGTAATCCTTCTTTTTAACAATCCCTCTCAGTGTTTCATCTCCATGTTTGAGCCTGCCACCTACTCAGTAGTGCAGGTCACCAATTAAAGTGAAGGAGGATAGAAGTATGAGCAGCCCCTGTGCTCCCCCCCTCAATTAGGGATGCTTCTCCATTTTGTTCTGGATATGGAATGTAAGCCCCTTGAGGGCAGGGATTCACTTTGTCTTTATATCCCCAGTACCAGCATTATGCCTAGCACAGAGCAGGTACTTAATAAGTTCATATTGATTGATGCTTATTTGGAGGGGGAGTGAGAGGAATATCAGTTTCACTCCATAGCTAATGGGAGTCATCTAAGAGTTTTGAGAGGCAGAATGGCAGGATTGGCTCTGGATACTGGGTGAATCAGACAGTGGTGTGGACATAATGAATTGGAGGCAGAAGGGGAGTTGTGCTAGGCTGCTGGTGGGGGGCAGGGCCTCCTAAAGTCATATCATCTAGAACTCTAGATTTTTTATGTAGCAGGCTGAGGACTGAGATGAAGCCTTGGTGTTGACTGTGAAGCAAGGATCTTGGCTCAGGTGCTAATGCTGAAACTCAAGGATAGACCTTATATCCTTATTGAAGTCATTGTTTTATTTCTCTTTGTTTTGTTTTTGGCCAACAAAAGAGACAACAACACTGAACCCACAGTGACTACCCAAAACAGAGCCCTGGATTTGGTCAATGCTGATTGGCCAAACTAGTTGGGGTAGGCGGTCTATAAGAAAATGTCATGTAACACCCTGATTCATAGAGATAGTGCCAAGGCTGAGCTTGTATACAGTCTTAAGGTTAAGAGGACCGTTTAGAAAAGGCAGTTTTCTTCCCCTGCCTCTCTTTTGTTGAGCTCTCTTATACAAGCTTATTTTATATTCTAGGATAACATTATTTAATGGAAATGAGTTAGTTCCAGCCCAGACTGGGAGAGAATTCCTTATTCAATAAGTGTTTTCTTGTTCACATTCTGCTGGCCAGCCCTTTGCTAACCTTCCTCCCAAGCTTTATGAGTTGTGCTTCATTTAGGTCCAGCCCTTAGAGACCCAAACAGGAAGCGTCTGGATCTTCTCTCTCTGTAGCATGGGTGTGACAGCAACCACCCCAAGAAGTAAGGATGTAGTCACTCCTTAGGCAGGGTGGGCTGAAGCCAGGGTTCCATCCCAATGGACTGGGTTCACCTTCGGCTCTGGTTATTACAGCACTCTTCTGTAGCTGGCTCCTCACAGAACACCCTTACAGTGATGGGCCAGAGGCAAATGGCACGGGTCACATCAGAAATATAATGAAAACTGTCCCTGAAAAGCTCACTCCTGCTCTACTCACCCCTCACCAGAACATACTGACTCCTGGCCACGTGAGAATGAGCAGAGCAGTGCCACTTTACAGCAGATCCTTGGGAAAGGGACATTTAGGGGCACAGTGGGGAAAGGCACAGAAAATCAGCCATAGCAAGAAAATACCTTCTTAGGAAATTCAGGCCTTTCCAGATGCTCAGCCCCAGTTGGAAATGCTTCCTTCACTTTGTATTTATTTTGTCTCTATTTATACTTCCCGACTTGTGTATGAAAGATATCAGACTTTGAGGTGGAAGCAACCTCAGACTACCTCATCCAACCCTCCTATTTTATGGATGAGTAAAATGAGGCTGGAAGCCTGTGACCTGACCAGAGACCCAGATAATAAGCATTGATGGCACACTATGGAACCAGGCACTCAGATTCCAGAATCTGGGTTCCTTCTACTGTGTAATGTGGCTTTTCCCTTGTAAACTCTTGGCTGGTGGGTACTTTGCCATTTGTGTCTTTATACCCATAGCACCTAAGATGGTGTCTGACACATGTGAGGGACTTAAAATCAAATGAAATCCAGAGAGTGTCCCTACATTCACCCAAATCCATTTAATTCATAATTGAGATGTCCTAAAGGCACAAAGATAAGTTGGTCTCATCAGACATCTCAGTGCTGGTAATGGCCTGTTCTCCTCCAGAAACCTCCCACTCCATTCCACTCCATATGCCCATGATGGCTTGGGTGCTGTGACCTTGTCCTTTGCCCTAGTGGAGGTGCTGCTCACAATTCTAAATTTCCCTTATGCTTCCTGGCATAAAAAAGAAAATAGAAGATTCTGCAGGTGTATAGAATCTACAGTCCTCAGGTGAGGGGTGGGAATCCATGGCACCCACCTTGGGAAAGGGTAGATCATATACATTTTCAATATATGTGTCAATATGATACTGTGCTTGGTAAAGTCAGAGTCTGGTGGACTTGATAAATCCCTGGGGAGACAGAAGGTAGGAGAGACACTTGAAAGCACAGGTTCAAGGCTGGGGAAGTCAGCATGAAGTGAAGAACAAGGTCTTGTGAAGGGAAGAGTCAGTCTAGCGAGGATGGCTCACACAACTTCCTCATGAAGGACCAAATTCTTTCATTGTGGAGTGACGAGACAGCCATGTTCCCACCCTCTTCCGTTATAGAGGCAAGTTTGGGTTAATAGTTGCCCACAAATGGAATGGGCCACCATGGAGGTTTCCAAGTAGCTCTGGAATGATTGCTTCTTTGGGTTGTGGTTGAAGAGTTCCTCAGTCAGATACAGGTCAGAATAGCTGTGCTCTGAGATCCAGGACAAGAAGACACTTTTGTGATTGTTCCTGGTGTTCAGCCATTTATACTCTCACAAGATTTTTAATTCAACACATTGTTATTTCTTCTTGGGAATTTAACTTCACCGAACTATTGAATAGAAAGGGTTTTTTGAGATTGCCAAATTCAATCCCATTATTTTTACAGATGAAGAAACTGAGGCTTAGTAAAGTGACTTCCCCTATAATGTCTACATATTTTGCATTCACTCCCTCTTCTCCCTTTCAGTTTCCCGCTCACTTGTCTCCTTGCACCTTTTCTCTATCCCTTCACTGTCCCAGCCCAGATCCACCCAAGTGTCCCCTTCCACTGTTCCCTCTAATATTACCTACTCCATAATTAACATGCTTCCTTTCATCTTAAACTTTTTTCTCCTTCCATCTTCTGCACTCAGTCAGGCTTTCCAATACAAGCTATACTTTCTATTATATCCATCCCACCAGAATAGAAACTACTCCTCAACAATTAGTGGTCATGATGGGAGAATCAGAATTTTCTCTCCATTATCACTACCTATCTCTCCTAGAACTTCTTCTACAATCTTTACTCCACAAGTTCTCCTCCTTTAGGGTTTGTCCAATCCAAATTTATGACCCAGGCCAGATTTTGGTAGCTGATATCTAACTATCCCCCACCCTTCATCCTCCAGGTTATTCTCCTTCCTTACTCATTAGTTTAACACCTGGATCATAGTCGTTCCTCCCCAACCCCTCCCCAGCCTCATAGCAGGGGACTTCAACAAACATATTGATGATCTCTTAAATATAATAATATCCCAGTTCCTCAGTCTCCTCATTTCCTGAGACTTAGTCATAAAGAACTGGGCCCCTCCTCTCCTATTCTTTTCACATCATCCAGGTGCATTTTTCTCTATTGTCTTTTCCTTCATACCAGAATCAGGTAAAGAAGAGTAATCCTACTCTTTGCCCAGAAAAATTACTGCATGCATTAATGATGTGGTCCCTTCCTGACCTCTCCTGCAAATTGTTCCCACTTTTATATTTACTCCCTTATCTTTATTGGTTCCTTCCCTGATTGTTGGTTGATTGTCCTTCATTTTCAAAGAGGACCAAAATGACATCACTATGCTAGAGTCAAGTTTCAATGTGTCTGATTGTGGTTCATCAGACCAATATGAGCTTGAAATGCTCCATCACAGGTCAGGCACAAATAGTCCAGGTGAACATTGGGGCTGGATTCTCCCAATTTGTACATCCTCTTTCTTTTGAGCTGTTTGCTCATAGAGCACAGCACCTTCTCTGATGTGGGCACTCCATGCTGAGCGGTCCTCAGCCAGTGTCTCCAGTGTCACACAATCAATTTCAAAGTTCTTGAGAGAGACCTTGACAGTGTCCTTGTATTACTTCTGACCACCATGTGAATATTGCCCTGTATTAGTTCTTCATAGAAGAGTCTTTTTGGCAAGTGTATGCTTTGCATTTGAACAATATGGCCAGCCCACTGGAGTTGTGCTTTCTGGAGTAAAGTTTAAATGCTTGGCAGTTTAGTTCTAGTAAGGACCTCAGTGTCTAGTCCCTTATCCTGCCAGGTAAACTTCAGAATCTTCCTAACACAATTCAAATGGAAGCAATTCAGTTTCTTGGCATGGAGCTGGTATACTGTCTAGGTTTCACACGCATACAACAGTGAGGTCAGCACAACATCTCTGTATACCTTCAGTTTGGTAGGCAGTCTAATACATCATCTCTCTCATACTTTCCTTTGGAGACTCCCTAACACTGAGCTAGCTCTGGTAATGTGCCTCATTATCAATGTGTACATCCCTGGAAAGTACCCACTGATATCCCCCAGGAGTTCAAGGATGCCTCCATTGTCCATCTCTATAAAGGTAAAAGAAATAGATTGTCCTGTGTCGTTCACAGGGGAGTCTCTCTCTTAGTCACCGTTGGCAAGATTCTTGGGC
The DNA here is from genome assembly GCA_011680675.1 of Gymnobelideus leadbeateri. Taxonomy (NCBI): domain Eukaryota; kingdom Metazoa; phylum Chordata; class Mammalia; order Diprotodontia; family Petauridae; genus Gymnobelideus; species Gymnobelideus leadbeateri. The sequence goes on from WOXC01001139.1 coordinate 7,403, forward strand.
CGATCCTTCACCTGGAAGATGATCATCTACCCAACAGCCAGTGTAACTTCTGAAAGGGCTGAGGAATAGTTGATATGTTGTTTGCTGCCTGACAACTCCAGGAGAAATTCCAGGAGCAGAACAGAGGTTTGTACACAATGTTTGTAGATTTGATGAAGACCTTTGATATTGTTAATAATGAAGGCTGGTGGAAAATTACGCCAAAATTTAGTTGCCCAAAGAAGTTCATCAGCATTGCATGTTAATTCCATGATGGCAAGCTTGCCTGGGTTCTAGATAATGGACAATGATCTTGTGCCTTCCCAGTCACCAATGAAGTGCAACAAGGCTGTGTGCTTACTCCCATGCTTTTGAGCACGATATTTTCCGTCATGTTGTCAAATACTTTCAATGAGGATTAACATGACGTCAAGGTCAGCTATCGCACTAATTGTAAATTCTTCAATTTGAAAGGCTACAAGCCAAAGCCAAAGTGCAAGGAGTTTTGGAGCATGATTTTCTGCTTGCACTCAGTGCAACCTCTGAAGCTGACATGCAACAAAGTATGGATGAATTCTCTGAAGCTTGTGATAATTTTGGCCTAACAATTAACACCAAGAACACACAGGCGCTCCATCAGCCACCACCACTACATCCATACATACAACCTTCAGTTAAAACACATGGACAAGTTTTGAATGCTATGGATAAATTCACTTATACACAAACCCATGTTTCCTCTCTCATCCACACAAAAGGTCCATTTCTTCATCCTACCACTCAATTAGTGTGGTCCTTTATCTCTCTATATCCCCAAACTCTTTGAAAAAGCCATCTGCAATTGGTACCTTCTCTCTTCCTTTCTGCCTTCTTCCTCCTGCAATTTGTCTCCCTCTCCCTGTCTTCTAAACTTCCTGGAATTTGGCTTTTTGCCCCACTGGTCAACTGAAATTTTCCCTCTCCAAAGTGACCAATAATTATTTATCTACCAAATCTTTCATTCTTGATCCTCATTGACATCTCTTAAACATTTATTTCTGGTGATCATCCTATACTCCTATAGCACTTCCTGATCTTCTTTCCTGGTTCCCCTATATGGCCAGCCACTTCTTCTCAGCCTTCTTTGCAGGATTCTCATCTCTGCCAAGTTCATTAAGTGCAGGCATCACACCAAGGGTCTGTCCTGGAATCCCTTCTCTTTGTGCTGTATTCTTACTCTCTTGCTTGTTGATCTCATCAGCTCTGATAAATTCAATTATTAGTTCAAATATGATTGATTCCCAGATCTATCTATGCAGCCCCAGCTTCTCTCCTCAGAGAGAGTGGGGAAGTTTTAAGCTTTTATTAGAGGAAGTCTTGACCATCTTGCTTGAAATGTGTTCCTGTCAGGATCTGATGTCCAGTACTGACTCCTCACCTGTTTGGTCTTTGTTTCTATGTAGGGCCCAGCTTTACTAGCCTTAAGCAATAATCATCACTCATAGTAGTCTCAAGTTGCCCTGGATAATTTTCCGTTCATCCTGACCATAAAGCACAGCAAAAGCCATAATTACTTCATCTCATGGTTAGCTTCCATGATGTAATCAGTCTGCACCGTAAAACACATAACCTTATGGGGATTGGTGAATTCCTTCTTCTAATGAACATTTGTCATCTTGGGAAATGTAGTTATTTCTCTATCTTGATCATGCCTGTGTAACTTAGAGCTTATGCTTTCATCTATATGGAGAATATCACATTAACAAAGTCAGTAATTTCTAAACAGTTGAATAAGAAACTTCTAACTAGAGAAAATTCAATAATTAAGCTAAAATTTAAAGATGGTCAAAATTGTGTTAATCTCTAGCCATGTAACCTTGAGCAAGTTACTTAACCCCAATTACTTTTTAAAAAATTGTGTTAATCTGAGCACTCTGACCATTCTATCACTATGCTGTTATTACCATAGTAGAATTCGTTCCTTGACTGCCGACCATAATATCACCCATTGCTAGTTAACTAGACAAGGCTCTCTTCTAAGTTTGACCTTCAGAAATTAGCATCTAAATAGAACAAATGGGGGGCAGGATAGGATGGAGGGAAATATGGTTAGTCTTTCACAACATAACTATTATGGAAATGTTTTGCGTAACTATACATGTAGAACCTATATCGAATTGCTTGTCTTCTAAGTGGGATTGGATGAGGAGGGAAGAGGGGAAAGAATCTGGAAATCAAAATTTTAAAAATAAATGTTAAAAATTGTTTTTTACAGGCAACTGGGAAATAAGATATATAGGCAATGTGGTACAGAAATCTACCTTGCCCTATAAGAAAGTAAGGGATGGGGGTGGGGGAGTACATAAGAGAGAACAGATTGAGGAAGGGGTATTCAATATGCTTGCCATCTTGTGGTGGGGGGGTAGGGGAGAGATGGGGAGAAAATCTGTAACTCAAAGTCTTGTGGAAGTAAATGTTGAAAATTATTTTTTTAAAGAAAACAACAACTTCAGCAAATGATCTAATGGAAATGTAGTTTCTTCCTTCCTTCTTTCCCTCCATCCTTTCTTCTTTCTTCAGTTCATTTTTTCAAGCAAAAAACAAACAAAAAAAGAAATTAGTATCCATTTCTGACACTTTACACAAAATCTCTCCAGCTTAGCGAGACCAGCCAGAGAATTCAATTTTTTTAGCACGAACTTCCACAACCAGTGCCACGGTTTTGCCCTAACAAGGTATTGGTGATTTTAAACACCAACATTAAGTCATCATAGAAAGGGATGGTCTGATTCTTTATATAGGCAGACATCTGTGACAGTCTTTGTTTTCACACTCAGAAACTCAGTCTAATTCCTTCAGTTATTCTGAAGCGTATACTGTAAATACTGTTTGCTCCATCAATCTTTTCATGGTCTTTGGCCAAAAACAATATGGTCTAATGAAAGAAAATGAAGAAATTGATTTAATATTTTTGTGTTTCCATTTCCTAATAATAAGGACTAATATAAAATTCAAAGATGGAGACTCCAAGGGACTATATTAAAAATGTCTGGAGTGGATTCAGTTGAAACTCCATTTTTCTTCATATATGGTTTGATACACGAAAGCAAATAGTAATTACTTTTTTAATATTACAGTGATCTTGGAAATAACCAAGCCACTCATGCAGAACTGAGCTTGTTCACTACATATTTCTACATTGTAGACTCTTATGCCAAACATTTTGTTGCATAATCTTCCACAGGTGCACATGTGCCAGTAATAAGCTGGAGAAGAAGGAAGGAGGTTTTTAAACAAAATTACTTGAATTAAAAATTAATGTGAAGGGGGGATTTCTTCCCAATTGCTCGTATAGAATGATTATATTGCCTCAGAACAATGAGATAATATTATGAGTCAGAAATAGAAAAAAATAATTAAAATCAGCCTGTCTTGCTTTATCTCTCATATTGGGAGATAATATTTCTGATAACATTCATGGAGGTTGAGAATATCCTCTTGGTGAAAGCTGTAGTCATGGCTTGTAGGTTTACCTGAAGTCTTTGCTTCTCAACTATTGTCTATGTTTCTAATGGCTCTGGCCAGATATGGGGTTTCCCATATTGTGAAGTTGTCTCTCTCTAGGCTGCCAACTTATTTGAAGTTTGGCTTGTAGGTGCTCTTTGTAACCTAATTGTAACTTTCTTTACATTTTTATGTTAAGATGATGTAAGATTCAGTAACAGCTATAATCCCAAAAGATATGGGCTGGCAATCGAGTGAGAGTAAAGGCATACCACAGTGGCAGGTCAAGTGCTGCCATAACATATTAGAAGACAAGGCCTTCGATGAATTGTGTAGATCCTTTGTGGAGTGAATTGAACAATTAGAAAGGATGTTCAGATATAGAGAAGTTGTGTTCAGCATTGGTAAAGAGGCTACAAATGGACAGAGCTATTGAATCATTAAAATATGTCATTCAGATGAGAAATTGTACAGGTAAAGGGCAGACAGATAGTGGCGGAAGGTCTAAGCTGGTAATCCTATTATTGTGTTAACAAAATAATAATTAATCTAAGTGTATTGAAGCAGGGCGCTGTGGGATATAAACCCATGGGCAAGCTAAAAAGTAAGCAGACCTGGTGGGCTAAAAACCAAAAGGCTTTCACAGCTAAATGGTAAACTTGACAGATCCAAAACAGGACTCATTGTTTTCCGCCTTAAGCCCTTTCACTCTTAGAAACTTACTTTTGAAGGTCCCAAACAGAGAATTTTGTATTTGAACCTGGAGGCAACAATCTGGAGCTATTGGAATTTACCAAGTGTGTGTGTGGGCGTGGGGTGGAGTGGGGTTGGGGTTGGATCATGATCAGTCCTACAATTTGGGAAAATCACTTTAGTGTCTGAATGGAGGATGGATAGGAGTGGGGAGAGACCTAAGGCAGTCAGCCCCATCATCAGGGCCTGCACCAGTGTGGGGACAGTGTCAATGGAGAAGAGGCGACACTTTGGAGAGATGCTACAAAGGTGAAGTTGACAGACTTTGGGAGCAAACAGCTTGGATATAGGAGGGAGGGAGAGATAGTGAGGAGTCTAGGATAACTCCTAGGTAGTAAGCTTAGTGGACTGGGAGGATGGTGGGGAAGGTTTAGGGGGAAATATAATGAGTTCAGTTTTAGACATACTGAGTTTAAGATGTCATGGACATCCAGTTCAAAATGTATAAAAGGTAGTTGGAAATGTAAGATTAGAAGTTCCTAGAGAAGCTGGGACAGGACATGGAGATTTGAGGATCATCAGCAGAAAGATGGTAATTAAATCCATGAGAGGTAATGAGATCAGCAAGTGAAGTAATAGAGAGAAAGAAGAGAGGAGGGCCCAGGACAGAATCCGGAGGGCTGCCTATAGTTAGAAGGAATTGTCTGGAAGAGGACCCGCAAAGGAGACAGAAGAAGAGTGGCCAGAGTGGGAGAAAAAGAACCAGGATGGAGAGGTGTCCTGAAAACCTGGTGTGTTAAGGAGGAGTCACCAACAGTATCAAAAGCCACAAAGAAGTCAAGGAGAATGAAGACTGAGAAAAGGCAACAGGATTTGGCAACTAGGAGACCATTGGTCACCTGGGATCAGACATAAAATCTTTTTGGCCTTTGAAGTCTTCTATACCTGACTCCTTCTCAATTATCCTTCTCTTTACTCTGCTCCCTGCCCTCTACAATTCACCTCCCATGCTGTTCTGCTGTTCTTTGCACGTGATACTCTATTTCCAAATGGTACATTTCCTCTGGCAGTTGCCCATGACTAGAATGCTCTTGCTCCTCACCTCTGCCCCCTGGCTTCCTTCAAATATCACCCCAAATCCCACCTTCTATGGGAAACCTTTCCTGGCCCCCTTCACATCTAGGGATTTTCCTCTAAAATGACTTTCCATCTACTCTATGTATCCAGTATGTTTGTACAGGTTGTCTTTCACATATGATTGTGGACTCCTTGGCAAGGAGTAGGTCTTTGCCTTTCTTTGTATCCCTAGTGCTTAGCACAGTGTATGTCCGTGAGAAATTCTTGTTGATTACCCAACAATATTCAGTCATGTGCCTCTGTAATCTTATCCATGCCTGTCTTCTCTCCCCTTAAAGAGGTCCCAGTTCTTCCATGGCTGCCCATCCCATTGAACTTTCATATATGTCCTCCAGAAATAACCACCTTGTGGACCCACAGTGTGCTCAGTGCCTTCCTCAATTTCTTTTGACATAGTGAGGACAGCTATGGGGCAAATAGGTCATCCATTGGTTTTCTCTCTTTTTGACCACAGACCCAATCACTCCTTTTACTTCATGGGTTTCTTTCATGATTTCCTTTACAGTTGAAAGTTTACAAAGAAATGGCTACTTTTTGTGACTTCACACAGGCTGTATGAATCTCTATTGCCTTTTGGATGACTCTTCTAATTTTTGTGGGATTATAGTATTATATGACTATCATCTGTCACTGCCAGAATTTTGGTATTAAAAAGATGGGACATTTGTTTCAGATTTGAGAGACTTGGATCATTACAGTTCTTATTTTTCAAAGAAAAAGAGCCCACTACAATCCATAGTCTTCTTTTTGTACAATTCTGGGTCCAAATCACTTTCCATTATAATAGCTGTCCAAGATAAAATGATAGATGAGTCTATTTCAAGTTATGCATAAACATTTTTCACTCTTTCCCCTTTTTAACCATATGTATAATTAGACTGGACTCTTCAGAGTTGATTATGAATCTTATTTTGGAGTTTCTGCGGTGTATTGGGGCTTCATTCAAACATCTTATCATAGGAGACCAACATCATCTGAAGAGCTCAGTTTCATTGGGCAGTTCCTCTTCCACTTGGCCTATGAACTAGATCTCTCCTGTGACAGCACTAAACTCATCTTGATAGAGTCTTAGGGTTTCAGGCCTGGCCTAATTTTATAATTAGAAGATTATTATACATAGTAATCTCTGTCAGATCAAGAAATCTTGCATAATTATGACATAGGTTTAGAAGACACCTTGTTGAAGGAGAGTCTTTAAGACAGAATTTTTTCTGTTGAATAAAATACTTAGAAAAATAATAAACAAAACATTTAGATCAGTGGGACCTTATAACTTCTAAGGTTCTCTTCTCCAGGGTCTTCCAATATTAAACAGTTGATAAATGGATTCTGGATGAAAGCAAACAAATAAAAAATATCTCTAGAAAATGTTGAACTTTTTAGTTTTTTTAATGTCCACTTATCCATAAAATATAATTAATTGGTTTTGAATAAAATAGTCACAAACATTCAGTGTAAATGAAAATGAATCTGTTTGCTCTTTCCAGAATTAACATTTCATCTTTCAATCAGTTGTGTAAAGGGAAAGGTATATTCACCTATGGAATAATGCTTTCCAAAGCCTGATATTCTCTCTTTATGTTCCCTTTGGTATAGTCAAGTTAGAGGCTTTTCTTCTCCTCCTTCATCTAATGTGAGAATAAATTCCTCTGTGTTCCCCAAATTTTGCCATGTTTGGCACAGTCTTCCTCTCTGGAAACTTGGATTAGTACATTTACTTTCCCCATGCCTATCCTTGATTATCATTTCTGCCTTCTCTCTAGTCACATACTGTGCTGTTTGAATCAGTGTCATGGCTCCATTGTACTTGGTAGTCAAATGAGCCTGTTACAGAACCATATTTCATCTGGTTGCTATCTCCCATTTTTATCTTTAGTGTTCTTGTTATCACCCCTAGTTCTCTCACCAGACTTTCTGTAAACTATTTTTAAAAATCTCTCCATTTTTCATTGTTTCACAAGGCAATGTGAATTGCCTTGTCATAATTGTTGACAATCCTTTCCTGACTGTCAGAGAGAATGGAAAGATAGAGAAATTCACTGAAGCACTATAGAAGATCCTTGAAATGAAAACAAAATAGACTTATACTCATTTAATTCACTTTAAGGGGAGGTCAGGTGGGGCAGCAGAGAGGGCACCAGGCCTGAAGTCAAGAGAACTGAATTCAGATCTGGTCTCAGACACTTCCTAGCTGTGTGACCCTGGGCAAGCCACTTAACCCTGTTTGCCTCAGTTTCTCATACATAAAATGAGCGAGAGGAGTAACTGGCAAACTACTTGTAATGGGAATGTGAATTTTTAAGATCTTCCCTGCATTAAAGGTTAAGTGCACCTGGAGCACTTTCTCTGTCCCTTCTTCTCTCCCTCCCCCCTTTCTTTCTCTGTCTATCTCTCTATATCTCTATATGAATTCTTTGTTAGGCAAGTAAGTCACGTGCCAAGTCCATTTTTGAGATCCTCTTGGTCACCTCATTTGGACAATTGGTTTACACTGACCTGTCTTCCATATTGCATTACTATTGTAGGTGCCAACATCTTGCTCCATTGACTTCATCACATTTTCCCTCCAGGGTGATATTGGATTCATCATGTGTCATGCTTCACCCCCTCCCACTTTTTATTCTTTGAGCCTTGTTATAGGTTTTGGTCTTCAAATAGTCTGGGTTCTTATTACAGTGTGTAACTAAATAAAAATAATGGCTTCTGGGTCCCCAAGGGAGAATCAATAGTCTGTTAATACAATAAGCTTCTGTGGTGATAGTTGGTGCTTACCACACCCAACATCTTCTAATTGCTTCTAGAAGAAAATATAAGTTTGTATAAGCAAGAAGCTTCACTGTTTTCTGCAAGTCTTTGTCATCTCCTGGGACTATATTTTTCAATGTATGTTGCCCTATTTGTCTATTTCCATTTGAAATGCATTGTTGTGGTTCTTGTCATTTCAGTTGTATCTGATTCTTTGTGACCCCACTCAGGGTTTTCTTGGCAAAGGCACTAGAGTAGTGTAGCAGCAAGCACCCTGGAATCCCCAGGGTGGATGCCAACATGGCTTCTTAGATCTGCTTTTCTAAAGGAAAGCAACTGAGAATGGGTTAACAATCTTGCTTTAATTGGTCAAACATATATCATTTACCTAGTTCAAGGGATAAAGGTCAGCACCCTGAACTTCACAGTATACAGAGGTTACAAGCAAAAGTCACAAGACAGAAAAATATTTCAGCAGACAGGCTTCCAAACTGTCCAACCATTACATTCATACCAAACCACTGCCCAATCACACAGCCTCAGGGTGTGGGCTTTCCTGAAAAACAAGCCTCCTGCCACAGGGTCCAGGTGCACTTAACCTTTAGTGCAGGGAAGATCTTAAAAATTCACATTCCCATTACAAGTAGTTTGCCAGTTACTCCTCTAGCTCATTTTATGCATGAAAAACTGAGGCAAACAGGGTTAAGTGACTTGCCCAGGGTCACATAGCTAGGAAGTGTCTGAGACCAGATCTGAATTCAGTTCTCTTGACTTCAGGCCTGGTGCCCTCTCTGCTGCCCCACCTGACCTCCCCTTAAAATGAATTAAATGAGTATAAGTCTATTTTGTTTTCATTTCAAGGATCTTCTATAGTTCTTCAGTAAATTTCTCTATCTTTCCATTCTCTCTGACAGTTTTTTGGGGGAATAAATAGCAATTCTCCAATAAATAGCAATTCTCTCCAATTTGTTAAAAGTCAATTTTTATTAACATATTTTGTATCATTTAAATTCCTCACTTTATGCCCCCTTTCCTTATAGACAGATGTCTCTTCTAAAGATTTTTTTAAGCTAACCAACATACTTAGCAGTCTTGTTATTATATGTAGGGCTCCATCCCTCTGGAACTCTCTCTGAGCTCAGAAGCAGGGAAAATATTGTCTCATCTCTCTTCTTGGGGGATCAAGCTTGGTCACTATAAATTTGTAAGCATTGTTGTTGTTATTTCCATTGTTGTCCTCCTTGGGTACGTCATTTCTCTGGTTCTGTTGACTTCGATTTGCACTACTTTCAGTAAGTCCTCCCATGTCTCTCTCTATTATTTTCATTGTTTCTTACCATAAAATAAATTTCCATTATTTTCACATATCAAGGAATGCTTCTTTCTCTTTTTCCTTCCTTCCTTCCTTCCTTCCTTCCTTCCTTCCTTCCTTCCTTCCTTCCTTCCTTCCTCCCTCCTTCTTTCTTTCTTTCTTTCTTTCTTTCTTTCTTTCTTTCTTTCTTTCTTTCTTTCTTTCTTCCTTCCTTCCTTCCTTCCTTTCTTTCTTTTAGGTAGCCTCATATTCTATATAAAGTCAATTCCTTTCTTGGCCTCTCCAAGAATTTGAAAGCCATCATTCTACTTAACTGCTTTTTCATTCTCCTTTCTGACTTCCTACAAGTGAAAATGTCCATGATTATTATGTAGTTCAGATACTGCAACTGCATGGCATCGCCTCAGTGTAGCTCAGACAAGGCACGCTGAGTTAATGCACCAGCACCTAACAGCGTTCATAGCTGAACTGAAAACTGTGATTTTCTGAGCATGTGTGGCCCTCTTTTTACAGTATTTGATACCATGACAAGTTCTGCAAAGGATGCCGGGAACCACTGCTAGAATTTTACAGATTATTTTTACCACCAAAATTGGACTTTCCAGAATTTTATGATTCTGGCTCAGGTCAGGAGCACTGGGATTCACCTCCTTGGAGCAGTTTGCTCTGTCTTCTCTCTTGGGGCAGGGTTGGGGCCATACAAGGTGGCCCATAGACCACCTCAGAAGCTCAGCCTGGGCCTCCTGAAGAAGGAAAGCAGCCACATGGCTCTGAGCAAAGTCTTGGCAGCCTCAGCAACCAAGAAGCTCCAGGCCCTGGGCCAGGAGGAACCGAGACAGTGTGCATGGCCAAGATTCCAGGGAGCCGGGACTCCTGTGGGCAGCAGCAGCCAGTCACCCAAATGGCTTTGATGAAATCCAGAAGTCCCAGGCTTTGGGGCCAGTAATATACTGGCAGTCCTTTGCTCTCAGCTTAGCAAATACTGGCCTTTTAATGGAAAAAAAGAATGAGCCAATGAGAGAGAGAAAAGACATGCCCCCCCCCCCCCCCACTTCACTCCCCACACACAACAGCTGCTCTGTCCCTTTAGGATGTGTGTCCTTAGGGGGAGGATGGAGGACAAAAGCCTGAGTAAAGCTGGTGAATGGCAGGGAGAGACGACCAATCCTCATGGGATCAGACACATTTGCTTCCACCCACATTTTCCCAGTGAACTTTCACCTGTGTTATCTCTCCCCACCCCCTGGCCTGCTTCTCTAGGGGAGTATAGAATTTCTGTTTCTTTTGTGCAGACATTAGCAGGAAGAACTTCCTTGGTCTTCTAAAGAAAGACCCAGCTCAGCGTTTGGCTTCCTTCACCACTGGTGGGGCCTGCCTGCACTCTCTTGTCACCTGCCCTGGTCTCCCCTGCAGGACCTAGTCTTGGCTCACCCACAAACAGTAATCTTGGGGTCCTCGACCATCGTCTTCTCTCTCTCTCTAATTCCTGACCTTGCTGGGGCTCAAATGGCGACCCCAGAGGCTGCCAAGGATGTTTCTCTCGCCCAGGGCATCCGCATGATGTTTTATGTCATGAAGCCCAATGAAAGCTCCTTCCCCAACTTGGAGGAGGTGCCTGATTATGTGAAACAGGTAAGATCTGGGAGCATATACCAGGGTTTCCTTCTAGTGCAGAAAGAAACAGAGAGGCACAGAGTTAACAGAGACAGAGAATGGGAAGGGGGCAAGAGGGATAGAGGGGGTTGAGGGAGAGAATAAGAATGAGAATAAATGAAAATTTGACAATCCACCTTCTGCCAGCAAGATATATTTATTGATAAACAACAATAAAATTATTTGGTCACTGCAGTAGAGCTGTGATTTCATTGGCATTGGGGACCACTGGCTGAGGAAGTTCCTTCTCCCATGGCAGGTTGGCTCTTTCTCTCTAACAGTGGTTGTCTAGTGTACCAAGAAGTTCAGTGACTTATCATGCAGCACTTGAACCCAGCCATTTTGGAAAGAGCTCCAGGAGAGAACCATCTCTGAATCTTGTCTCTAGCACTTCCTGGCCACATGCCCATGAGCAAGTCCCTTTGTTTCTATGCCCCTCAGTTTCTCCCTTTTTCAAATGGCTTGTGACTACTTTGCAGGGCTGTTGTGAGATCAAAGGAGAGAAGATAAAGTTTAGAAAGAAGACTTTAAAGTACTCTATGAATGTTGGCTTTTATGGTCATTAAAGATTAACCAAATGATGCAACTTTATTAAGTATCCTCTATGTGCTGAGCACCTTTCTAGGCCCTAAAGATATGAGAAGAGTAATAAAATGTGGCCTGTTCTTAAAGAGCTTACATTCTCTCGGCAGATACAAAATGTTCCTCTCCAGGTGGAAACCAAATAGGTACAAGGTGATGTTAGAGGAAGGTGCTAGTTTGTGATGGGACAACTCAGGAGAGACTTCAAGGAGAATGAGGAGTGCCAGGATTCTAGCTCTGAGGGTCAGCTGGTACAAAGGCACAGGAATGGAGGATGGGCGCTGTGGAACAGGAACAGCAGTGATAACAACTAACAGTTATATGTCACTCGAAGATCTGTAAAACACTTCCCAAATATTGTCTCATTTGATCCTCACAGCAACACTGAGAGGTTGGTGCTAGTATTTCCTCCCATTTTACAGATGAGAAAACTAAGCTAAATCAAGATTAAATGAATTTTCTGGGATCACAAACCAAGTATATATCTAAGTGCAAGCTTTGAACTCAGCGGTTTCTGACTCCAGGTGAAGCACTTTATCACTATGAGTGGCCCCCTCTGGCTGCCTAGGAAAACCTGTTTGAGAGTAGGGATCTTTGACTTGGGAAATATCAGAGTTCAAATACTGCCTGTGGTGACTATTCACCATGTGGCCATGGATAAGCATGAGTTTCAGAATCTTCATCTATAAAAGGGTGCCTGTGGTGAGAATATCTAAATTGTTTCAAGAGAAAAGGCTCAGATGTGATAACTTAAAGTCTGCATTGGACATTTTTAAAGGCCATATCAATGCCATCTATTATCCTTATAATCTCAGCTTTCTAATAAGTAGTTGGGCAATCTTCGATGACTCCAGCCTGTAGAACCCCGGTTCCTCTCATGTTTTAATTCTTCTTATTGTTACTCCCAGATATGATAGAATTTAAGAAATATCCTAATCCATGCAAGCTTTCAGGCTTTGCCACTGGGAGAAAGGACCCCAGATTCTGTGTACTTGGCCTGCAGTCTATGGGAAAAAGCAATGGCTATATAATGATCTAGAGAGATGCTCACCTCTCGTCTCCAGGGGAAGCCAGATGCCTTTACTGAGTATGTCCAGCAGTTGAGTCTATGTTGTTCTCTCCCAGGCTGACCTCAGACCAAGTTTTCTCTGAAATTCCTCGCTGTTCAGAAGAACTTTTCAATCCCAGGCTCTGGCAAAGAATAGAAGTGGAAACAACCAGAATTAGAACCTGACATATCAAAGCCCCACACCCTCACTGAGCTGTTCTTGCGGCATTTACTAGCTCAGGCCAGAAATAGACAAAAACATGACGGGAGGGAGAATGTTCTTCAGAGCCGGGTTTGGAAAAGTTCAGAACAGCTGACCTGCTTCCAAGTGTTTTGGATGCTTTGGAAAATGGAGCCCACATTAAAAATCCCTTCCTGGATTGCCTGCAACTAAGCATCTTTCTAATGTGAGAAAGGAAAAAAAATGAATTTTTCATTTAAACAAAAGCCTAGCTCTATTGACAATTATTCCCCAGAAACACTTTCTCTTAGTTACAAGAAAATAACTCACATTCACATACTACTTTGTCTGCAAATTGCTTTTCTCACAAGATAAGTAGCACAGATACCCTCCTTCTGCTGCCATTTTAAAAATGGGGAAAACGAGGGCCTAAGAGACCAGATAACCTAGTCAGGTAGGAAATGACTGTCGAAGACATCACGTCTCCCTATTCAAGTTCCAGGTCTCTCTCCCTTGACCATGAACTATCCCTAAGATGGAACTTAATGGAATGAATACTGACCAATAAAAGGATATTTCAATAAAGACATTTCCTTAAATATAACCTGCTGGAAAAACTGCTAAAAATGTGCTTTTCACTAAATTTCAAAAGTTCATTATTGAAGCGACTACATCCAACAGTTAAGAGACTTGTCCCCCAATGGAGCCTCCTTCTGTGGGTTTGATTGGTTTCATTAGGTGATAATGTCTCAGAATTGGGACTTCACAGGTCATCTTGACTAACCTTTAACTCAGCAGGGACACCACCCTTTCTCCAACTCACCTGTTTCCCACCACATCTAAATAATAAGTTCTTTAATATCTTGATTTGCTTGTCTTTTTTAGACCCAACCTGGAATCTTCTGTTTTACAACTGTATTAAAGCCTTCACAGTCAGCATGATATAGTGGAGCCAGCCTTATAGCCTGGGAGACCTGAGTTTGAATCTCACCACTGGTATATCCTATATTTGTGACTCTGAGCAAGTCTCCTAATCCCTCACTATCCCAGGAAACCCAGCAAGGCTAGAAGTTGCAGAATAGATATTTTTCTGCATTGGCAGAGGGGATATCCTCACCAGAAATGCCCTTCACCCAAGAAATGATAAGTACAATCTTTTCACCGAATAAAGGGTCTTATTGTCTTTTTTTCTCCTCAATGTGGATCTATTTTTTCCCCAAATTCAACAAATTCAATTGGCAGATGGCTGTCCCATATCCCTGGGGCTCCTTTTCCCCAATGAGCAGAAGAAGCTTGTGTGAATGAGCTGAAGAGTCAGGAAGCTCAGTAATTCTATGTGCATTGTTTGCTGTACATAAATGTCCTTTCTGGTAATTTCCTTTGCAGGCGACACCATTTTTCATTTCCTTGATGCTGCTTGAGTTGGTCCTCAGCTGGATCCTCAAAGGGAAGCTAGCAGGACGCATTGATGATGCTTTAACCTCCATCTCAGCAGGTGTTCTGTCCAGGCTTCCAACGTGAGTCAAACCCTTTAGTTATAGGGAATGAATGCACCTGAATATTCCCAAAACAGAGAAAAAGAAAGGGTTTTATTATATGCAAGCAATGTCTATGTTATAGCTATGATATGGAAAAGTCTGCTATGTCCTAATCTAGAAAATCCATGTCTGTGGTAAATTCAGTTAGACAAGTTACCAGAAGTATTCAGAAGCTCAGTCTGGCTATACTTTCCCTTTCCTTCCCCTAACCACTACTCTCACAGATAGAACCTTCCATTGGAATACAAGTAAAAAAGAAAGGCAAAGTTAAGCAACCAGTGACTGCATCTGACAGAGCATGTACCATTCTGTAGCCATAGTCCTCCACCTGAAACTTAAAGTAGAAAGAGTTTTGTTTGTCTTTCTTTTATCTGTTCTTTGGGGATAAGACTAAGAATTAGAATTAATCACCTTGTCCTCTGCTCAGGGGTATTTTTATTTCTATTTTTTGCTCCTGATTCTAATACATTGGGTTCTTAGATCTAGATGTGGAAGAAATGTTGGAAAGCACTTAATCTAAGCCCCCTCCATTTATACAAAGCTTACAAAGGTTTTCTGAATTCTTTCTATTTGCTGCTCCTTGTTGTGAATTATATTGTGCTATGTTATGTTGTGTTGTTGTATTGTGTTGTGTCATGTCATATCATGAATCATATAATATTGTTATTAAGTATGTTATATTACATCATATTATTTCATATCACATTCATATACTATGGTTGGTTTAGCTGCTCCCCCTAGTCAATAGGACCAAGATTGGCTGCTATTTGCCTTATTTTTCCCCTACTCTAAAAAATACTTTGCAGAATATTCTGATTTATATGGGAGGTGTGTGTGTGTGTGTGTGTGTGTGTGTGTGTGTGTGTGTATGCTCCTGCATGCTCTTTGGGCTATATGCCCAGGAGTGAGATCATTAGGATAGCTAAATACTCTTGCTTTTGGAAAATTTTATTTAATTTACAGTAATTTACTAAACATTTATTATATGCAAGGCCCTTTGGTAGGCATGGCAGGGGGGAAGCGGAGTGTTAAAGGTAGAACCAACTCTCTGACTTCAAAGAACTTCCATCTGTTAGAGGAAGCAAGATATTCACAGAAAAGTAAATACAAAAGGGTATGATGGAAATATGATGGGACATTCCTGAGGGTATGGGAATGACTGGGTCATAATAAAGAGGCTTCCAGAGAGAATTGTATCTGACTGGAGCCCTGAGAGGGGAGTCTGATCCTCCACACAGTAGAGTAAGGAAGGGATATTCCAGGCTAGTGTGGCTATCTATAAAGGGAGCAAATGGAAAACCATGGAGGGACACCTGCAAATGGATTGCTTGGGGTGGAATTTCAGGTGTATTGTTGTTGTTGTTGTTGTTGTTGAGTTGTGGTAACTCTCCATGACTCCATTTGAGATTTTCTTGGCAAAATTCTGGAGTGGTTTGCCATTGCTTTCTCCAGATCATTTTACAGATGAGGAAACTGAGGCAAACAAGGTCAAATGAAGTGCCCAGGGTCAATTAGTAAGTATCTGAGGTTAGACATATTAACAAAATGAATATGAAATCATACTGGAAAGAAAGGTTGGAAAAGATAGTGAGGGTCTTCAAAAGCAAATTCTATATTCCCCTAGAGGCAATGGTTAGCCATTGGAACATCTTTGATGGCAATGGGAAGCAGGTCACAAGTAGATGCTAGTCAGGTCAGTCTGTTGTACTTCAATAAAGGGAAATTTGTTTCAATTAGCAACTTCTTTCCAACATGATTATAAATAAAAACAGATTTTTGTCCATCATAAAGGATGGAGTTCACTGGCCTTCCGGTGGTTTCCTAATTTAACTAATTACTGTCACTAAGTGTTAAGCTGTGTTTCCTTCCTACTTAAGGACTGAAGGTGATGTCAGTGTCTCCTGGGACAGAGTGCCTTGGTCATACCGCCTCAGTCACACCCTTGTTACAGCTGTGTGTGTGTGTGTGTGTGTGTGTGTGTGTGTGTGTGTGTGTGTGTGTGTAAGGAGGATGTGCTGAAGAATGAGAGGGCTCCCCTGGGTATCAGAGTCCACCCAGAAGAGAACATGGGTGAGGAAGAGCTGCAGAGGGGCTTGTGGTTTGTGTCTTAGGCTTCCCACCCAGTGTTTCTCACTGTGCTCTGAGGGCTTGTCTTTTTGCATTTCTCAGGGCTTTGGAATGTTTTTGTGATCCACCCACAAAGGAAGGGTGGATTCTTTTTTTTTTTTTTTGCCTTTTATGAAATAGAAATTTGAGAGTTTTAGAAAAAAGAAAACTCTCAAACTAGTCTAAAATAAAAAGTATACAAGTGGCCAAAGTCTTGGATTTGGACACAGGAGACTTCATTTTAAGAACTCTGCCACTTACTGTGCTGTAAGCTGAGCAGTTATATGAGCTATTGAAGCTAAGTCTCAGTTTCCTCATCTGTTAAATGGAAAACACAAGTCTTTTGCTACTAACCTCCTGAATCATTATGAGGAACAGGTGAGATTATATCTATAAAGCCTTTTGCAAGCCAGAAAACCCCATCTATAAATGTCAGCAATTAGTAGGTGTTGTTTAGAAAAGAAATAATTTTTCTTAAAGAAATCATTTTTAAAAAGAAAAGAAAAGAAAAAAATTTTCATCTCTAATTTGTGCCCAAATGCTTTCCTGTGGCAGTAAGAAACCATACAATCCAGTACCTCAATAATTGATGCTTTTGCTCCCAGATGGCTCAGAATCTGACTTTATCACACTATGGTCTCTCTTCTCCCTCGTATCTCTCCCAAATGGAAGCATGTACCCATGACCTTGAAAATCCTCAAGGCGGGGGCGGCTAGGTGGCGCAGTGAATAGAGCGCTGGCCCTGGAGTCAGAAGGACCTGAGTTCAGATCTGGCCTCAGACACTTAATCCACACAAACAAAAACCTAGCCGTGTGACCTTGGGCAAGTTACTTAACCCCAATTGCCCTAAAAGGGGCGGCTAGGTGGCGCAGTGAGTAAGAGCGCTGGCCTCGGAGTTGGGATGAGATCAAATCCGGCCTCAGAAAATGAGCACCCACACATGACTAGCCATGTAACCTTGAGCAAGTTACTTAACCCCAATTGCTTTAAAAAAAAAAAAAGAAAATCCACAAGGCGGATATCAATTAAGTTATTAAAAATTACTTGGTGGCCTATTTCACTTCAGTATTTCTGAGGAAGTGTATATTCACTTGATTCAATGAATTTATTTAATCAAAATTGGGTACTGGATGGATGCTGAAGATAAATTTCCAATGGAGAGAGCTTCTAGAATTGTAGTTATGGATCATATTCTCTGTTCTTTTTGACTGAAATCAAAAAGTCGTGGTTAAAGCAAGTGAGTTAAAAAATTAAAATAAAAAAATCCATATTTTGCTGATAATTTTAAATATCACATAGCTTTCTGAAAACACTAGTTTTGAAGTGAACCTTCCCTTGTATGAAATAGTAGGCTGAACAAAAATATCTCAATGAATGTACCATTCTGCCCCAGTGGTCCTCTTCCCTTCTTTCTAGAGGAGATCTATTTCATTACTTGTTTTCTAGAAGTATTGCTGGCTATTCACTTACAGTTTGCATCATGTAATCATTTCTTTTCAATTGCTATAGCCATTCTTGAAATCATTCTTTAGATCCTGCTTATTTCAATAAGCATCCAATTCTACTAGGCTCACATTTCTTAGAATTCTTCATGCCTCCATTTCTTATTAAACAATAATGTGAAGTTTCATTGTGATGTCACATTTTTTTTTTACCTATTCTGTCTGTAATCACAGGGCATGGAACTTTGTCTTTGCTTCTTTTGTAGGGAGGGATTCTCATTCAGCATTTTTTTCCTTTGAAGGATATTTAAAGCCTTTGATGATTCAAACCTATTGCATGTACTCGCCTTCCAGTCAAACTGGTTTACATTCCCCTCTCACCACCACACACACACACACACACACACACACACACACACACACACACACACACACACTCACACTCACACTTCATTCTACATTCATTTACAGGCTTTCTTCCTTGCCTGGAATTTATTCCCTCCTTGACATAGTCTCTAAGAAGCCCCAGCTTCCTTCAGGAGTAGCAGCTAGTACTTATCAAGCACTTAAAGTTTTCTAAGTCACTTTACAAGTATGACCCTATTTCTTTCTCATAACAAGTTTGTAAAGTAGGTACTACTATGATCCCCATTTTACAGATAAGGAAACTGAGGCTGAAAGGTTGACTGATTTGCCTAGTACTTCACAACTAGTATGTAAGGCAGGGTTTGAACTAAGTTCTTCCTGACTCCAAGTCCAGAACAGTATCCAGGAACCACCTATTTGACTCAAGTCCCTACTCTTGGAAGCCTTTCCTGTTAACACTCTCTCCCCTCTCCAATAATGCTATGTTTGCTTATATTTGGGGGGATGGTGTTTCATAATAGATAGAGGTCTGATTACAAAATCAAAAAGACCTGACTTTAAGTTTTGTCTCTGACAAATACAAGTGGCATGATCACAGACAATAGCCATAACTTTTCAGTCACTCCTCATATTACAAGTTACCAAGGAGTTGTAGATAAAATTACAGATCTGAAATGAGAAAAAAAGTTTGTAATTATAGCAATATCCAGCATTTATATAGCAGTTTCAAGTTTGCAAAGTGTGTGTGTATATATATATATATATATATATATATATATATATATATATATATATATATAAAACTTTGCACACACATATATATCCCTACACATACAAACAATATATAATATACATATATATACAGTTGTATGTGTGTGTGTATATTTTATATATATGGAGAGAGAGAGAGAGAGAGAGAGAGAGAGAGAGAGAGAGAGAGAGCGCAACCCCTCCCCAAAAGTAAAATCAGGGCTAGTGGCTGCTCTTTTCCTGTAGTCCTCTGGTGTTGTAAACACAGAGTCTTGAACCCCTAAATTCACAGATATATTCACTGGTTATGTTGAAAAACAAAGGACAAACAAATGGGTCCTGGTCGGGTTTCCTTGCTGCTGCTCCTCAGGTTTCCCTTCCCCTCAGTTCCTTTTCGGCCAGAAAAAAAAAAAAAAGCAAGGAAACTCGACAGAAACCCTTAAAACAATATTACAGCCGAAGCCACAGCATCAGGGGAAATGGGAGTGCAAATCATTAACAGCTGAGGGTTAGATTAACACACCATGGATCGTATCCTCTCCCAGGGACTCATTTTCATTTTCTCCAGGAGCCATTGAGGCTGGCCATTTCCTTAAGGCCTCCAGTTCCTGTATAGAAAATGCAGCAGGGTGATCAGGCAGGTCCTTCTTTTGGGGAAAAGGCGTCTTCCGTCCATCTCTGTATGAAGCTGGGTAGACTGAAGGGAAAGAAGTGGTGACCATCCAATGGAGTGTGGGGGCAGACTCTTGCCACTTCACAATCTCTTCACTGGAAAAGCTGCCGAGGGAGGACTGCAGGAAAAGCCTACGGGACTGGGGAAATCTTTTCAATGTCAGGTCAAGGTCATAGGTTCCCAAACGGAGGTCAGCAGCTCTCAGGATACAAGAGACCCTTTAATGTGGTCAAGGATCTGTCTTGTTCCCTACCTCGTCTCTCTGACAGAGGTTTGTCAGAAAAAGTCCAGCTGCATCACAGCCCGGATTCTGGGGGCAGCAGGCAGGGAGACAGCTGCGGGCTTGTCCCAGCCGCTCTCCTTGGAGAACGGAGCCTTCGCTGTCTGTGCGGAAATTTCTGCTCGGTGGCGTTAAGCACAGCACATTATAGGCAGGTATTTCTGCAATCAATCGTTTCCTGTGCACACATACTCACTGAGCACTTAAATTCAATAAAAAGTTACAGGGACAGGAGAAAAAAGAAGTTAGGTAGTTCTGTTTTAGAATCAAACTATAATAATGACTAATAAAACCTTAAACAGTTGGTGAAATCGGGATACCAATTTCAGAACGAACCAAGGGCAATCCTGACATCTTTTCCTTGGTATTAAAAGAACATCTTTTGGAGAGCCTGGGACCCTCTGTTGTGACTTCCTTGAAATGTTTCTGTTTTTGTAAACTTTCTTCTCCCTGGAGAAGTTTTATACCAGATAGGAATATCTGCAGTTGATTCGCTATTTCTTAGGCATTCGGTATTCTTTTGAAATAACTGAATATAAATCAAAGCCGACTGTAGTTCAGGTATGGTCTGAAGTGGAACCCTTACAAACGCTGCTGGGATGCTGTGTCTCTTTCGTGAATTCGTGATGGCTGAAGTCTGCTGCCAGGGTCACAGCCTAGCAGCCAGCCCTGTGTCCTGACTGCCGGCCATGTTAGTGACAGGGCTTTCCATTGCTTTATAAGAGAATTCGCGTTTATCAACAGCTGTTTTGTTTTGTAGGTGAAGGGAAGGAGGATAAGGTGAAGAAATTAATTTCCTTAGAAATGTTTCTGACCCCGGCCAAAATCAAAACAAAACACACACACACATACACAACAAAACCCCAAAATAACACACACACACACACACAAATGAGGATTAGAGTTTTAACATTCTATATTTAGCATAGAAGTAATAACAGAAGCTGGCAAGCATGATTCTCTAGTGAGGAGGACTCATCACTTGGACCAACTGATTTAATAAGGGCATGTTAATTTAACAAGAAGCAGTAAATGTTTCATCCAAAACAAGACCTGTTGTTTATTCCAATAACCAAGAGATTACAATCAACTCACTGGTAGGAGAAAGAAATGGACAAAACAAACAGTGTTCTTGGTCATTGCATTTCAGAGGAAATCGCAGTTTACTTTGCCCTACCTTTACTTCTGCTATTTTAAAAATATTATTTTTCATAATTAATAACTAACCAGTTAGGAAATTACTATGATCCTCAACTTTTCAAATAAATTTTAGACAAAATTGCCAAGCATGTTTAGTGTGTGTATTGAGCTCAAAATGTCTGCATATTTTGTTTTTATAAGAAATTTCCAAATTAAAAAGTCACAGAATTAATTTTCTTCATATACCTATTGTATTATATTTGCAAAAAGACAGAAAAAATCTATATTCTTTCATGATTTGGGGAAATGAGACTGATTGAATGTTCTGATTTTTCTAAATGTGACCCCACTGCCCTGTACTGTTTCAGGGTGAGCCACACATCCCCTCCAAGGCTCGGCATCATCGTGTTCATATTAAGTAAGAATCAGTATTCCACTAGATGGAGCAAAGCAGCAGGAATTTTTGCAGACGGGCATATCTGCTTTCAGGGTCAGCATCCAGAGGGATTTTGGGGGGATATACATACATACATACATACATACATACATACATACATACATACATATATATATATATATATATATATTTTTTTTTTTTCTGAAGAAAAAGAAAGAAAACTGCAAAGCGCCATCCATTACAGCATGGTCTTTTCTCACTGGAGATATGGTTGGTTGGTTTTTATTTTCCAGGTTCTGACACAGACCATTACAAATGAAAATAAGTCGAACTCCCCCCCACCCCCTTCCTTTACATGGTCAGGCCTAATTAGTGCCTAGATAACCAAACATTAATTGAAAGATCATTTATTTAGTTTTGAGGTGTGGCTTCCTTGACTCATACTTCTTACTCCAGTCTCCTCCCCTTCTCCAAACCGACCTTCACCCCCACCCCCCCAAAAAAAAGAAACAAACAAACAAAACAAAGCAAACATCAATGTGTCTCAGTCTACACACCAGTGGATTTCTACAGTAATCTCATCTGGAGCCCAAGCGACTTAGACTCAATGACTTTTCATGAAATTTATATAGAGGAGGTTTAGAAGTCTTTCGATACTGGAACAGGCTTTGCAGAATGATGACTGCCCTTCTAACAGAGATGTAACCAGAGCTAAGGGAGCAAGGCTATGCTGGAGATACCAGAGGGTACACAACAGAACTTTCAATCCTTTATTACAATGGGGGGGGGGGGAGAGCTTAAATGCTAGTCAGCAAGAATAATTAGTTAAAATAAGAAACTACTAGAATGACCTTCCACCAACTTGGCTTCTCTTCTCCACCCACTTGAAAAAGAGGAAATGTTGGGTTTCATTGCCACAGACACTATTTCAGGCCCTTACCCCAGGAGCACAGAATTCTAAACCTGGCTCTGAGTTCAATTTCCCAGATGAAAAGACTAGTGATAAAGTAGCAACAATATTAATGATATTCACATTGCACTTTAAGGTTTCCAAAGAACTTTTTAAAATATTTAAAGTGATTCTCACAACAACAACGTGGGAAGTACTTACTATTGGTCTCTCCATTTTGTAGATGAGGAAGATGAGTCAAATAATGGTTAAGTAACTTGAACAGGGTCATATAGCTAGAATGCTGTCTTAGGTCAGATTTGAAATCCAGGTCCAATGGGTTATTCAACTGCTTCTAGTTAGGTAAGAAGGACATTGAAACCAAGTTGGCTGTGAAATTTTCAATGTCGAAATATATTTCATTATCATTTTATCCTGAGACTGCATCTTTCTTATACTAGAAACTGGAAGACAGATAAGGTGCTTTGAAAGCAGCCCAGAATATCTGGCCATTTCCTCCTAGTAATTCAGAATTCATTTACAAGTACTCTTCATAGTGTAAAGAAAAAAAAAAAAATATATATATATATATATATATATATATATATAAAGATCATTATATTAAAAATAAACTTTCCTTGGTTGAAGAAATAAGTTTTCATCTTCTACCCCCCAACTAGAAAGCAGACTCTTGGGTTATTTCACATGTGGGCTTCAAGCTTCTTGAAGTCGTGGGTTTTTACTATTATTATTTTTTTTTCATCTTGCCTTTGTATCCTGAGTACTGAGTTTTTGCCTAGCACATAGTAGGTAGTCCCTAAAGAGTGTGTGTTTGTTAGCTGAAATTGGGAACAACTGGGATAGTCTAAGGCCAACCTCTGTGTGTCTCCATCATGGACTTGGCAATATTTCCTTCTCCGTAACCTTGTAACCCCAAGATTGCAAGCCCTTGGTCCTCTGTTGATAGGTAATGACTAATCTGGGCTGGGGATTTGGGAATTAGGTCCCTAATCCCTTATGCTAACCATTGGGCTGCATCTCCACATAAGAATTCCGGCTAGATGTGTAGCTCAGCCATTGCTTCCGGGAGCTCTTCCCTCCCCCAGGACGAGTTTTCAGTATGGAAGTTGAAATTCCAGAAAGCAGAGTCATGTGGGGGTGGGAAGGTGTGGAGGGGAGAGGAAGGAGCTCCGGTTTAGGATTCGGGGTCTGGTGGGAACATTTTGGAAAATGTAGGTGCGATTTCCTGCAATCAAGGACTTGCCAGAGCTTGATAGTCATTTCCCAGCTGTGTTGTTCTGGCGAATTGTTTCTAGTCCTGGTGAATTCATGGCTGGGTTTGCATGTTAAAAAGGGGAGGAGTATAGCTCCATCTTGCTGATAGAACGCAGGGAATAGAGGGCCCCCAGCTCCTCCCTGCCTGGCCTCCACCTTGAGGGAAGCTTGGCTTTGTGTGCACGTGTGAAAAAAAAAAAAAACCTCAACTGGAATATGTCAGGCATATTTCTGCTCGATTTGTGTCAACCCTAATAAGTCAGTTGACAGGGTAATAAATTGGGTGTCTGCTCCAGGCCTGGCACCTCTAAAGGAAAGTTAGGGGGGTTTCGATCACAGGCAGCTTCACTTGTTTAGCAAATGAACCTTTCTCAGGAAGCCTTCCATTCTATCTCCCTCTCTTCTACCTTCCCTCTTTCTCTTCACTTACATTTCTCTTCTGCTCTCCCTCTTTCTTCTCTTCCTTCTTCTCTCTTCTCTCCTTCCTTTTCTCCCTTCTCCCACCTTTCTTCTTCCTATTCTCTTCTTTCCCCTCTCTTTTCTCCCCACTTCTTCTCTCCTCTCTCTTTCCTACCCCTTCCTTACTCCCTTTTCCTATCTTCCCTCTCCATCTTCTCCCCATCTTTCTTTCCTTGCTCTTCTCTCCCTTCTCCCCCCTCTCTTTTCTTCTTCCTTCTCTTTTTTCTTCACTTTCTTTTCTCCATAACCCTTCTTCACTTCTCTCCTTCCCCCCACCCTCTTCTCCTTTGTTCTCTTCTCATTGTCCTATTCTCAATCTCTCCCTTCCTCTTCCCTCTCCCTTTGTTTTCCTCTGCTCTCTTTCTCCCTCCCTCTCTCTTCTCTTCCTTTGTTTTTGTCCTCACCTCCTCTCTTTTCTCTTCCTCTCTCTCCCTTTCCCCCTTCTCTCTTCCTTGCTCCCTTCTCATTCTCCTATTCTTCCCTCTTCTTTTCTCCTCTCTTCCTCTCTTTTCTCATCCCTCTCTCTTCTCTTTCTTCCTTTCTCCTTCTCTTTTCTCTCTCACTTTTCCTTCTCTCTTTCTCTCCTCTTCCCTTCTCTCTTTCACCCTTCCTCTTTTCCTGTCTTCCCTTTTCCCCTTCTTTCTTTTAATTTCTTCCCACCTCTCCCTCCTCTTCTTTTCTTCCCTTGTTCTCTTATCCCCTTCCCTCCCTCTCTTCTCATCTTCCCTCTCTCCTCCCACTCTTTCTTCTCTTTTCTCCCTCCCTTTATCTTTTTCTACTCTCTCTATGTTCTGTCTTTATTTCTGTCATTAAAATCATTGTATGACAGCACTCACTCCACTTGTGACTAGAAAAACTTTTTCTTCTGGAAAGAAAAGCATCAGCATTTTTGGGAAATAATGGTAGCCATAACTCAGACTTTTCCTAGATGTTTGAGCCTGGCATAGAATTCTCGTTATATGAGGAAAATGTACTATAACTGTGGTAACCCCCATTTCATAGGGCTTAAGTGACTTACCATGGCCACACTGCTAGAAAGTATCCAGGCTGGAGTTTGATGGAGTTTTGATCTCCCTGACTCTTAGGTCTCTGCCTAGGAAGTCACCATGGTGGAGGTGCTGAGTTCCCTGGTAAACCCAGGGTCCAATATTATCAATTAATTTATGATTAGGAATAAGCCCAAGTGATTCTGCCCTCTGAGAGACAGGCTGATCCCAAAGACCACATGATGCTGAGGCTTTTGAAATGTGAAAGCCTTGACTGAGATCTCCCCAATATGGGGGGTAAGCCCCTATATTCCAAATAACATTTCTTTGACATTCATTTTGGATAACTTGATCTATGTTTCCTTCCAGTGTCCATCTATCTGTCTGCGTCTAGCTAATGAAATTTCTCCTCTCTTTGAGAAAGAAGTAAACATCTTGCCAGAAGATAGTCATTTGGAACACTGCCCTCTTGGGCTTGACAGATCAGTAGAGTGTAAGCTCACTAGATATCAGCTCCATTCACATCCAAGTGCCTTCCTTCCCTTCATACACCCTGTGGTCCAACCAAACTGGGATTTTTCTTTTGCTTTACACATGATATTTTTTCCATATCTTTGCAGTATCTCTCATACCCAGAATGCTCTGTGTCCTCATTTCTGCCTCTTAAAATGCCACGTTCCCTTCCAAACTCTGCTCAGTTCCACCCTTCACAAGAACTCCCTCTTAATATTCCTCCAGATACTAATGTGCCCCCCATAACCATGTATTTCTTTTATATATTATTTGGCATGTGCTTATATTTTATGCACAACCTCTCTATTTGCATTAATGTAAATATCTCTCACACTAGACAATTTTCTTTATTTGAATGCTCATTGCCTAGCATAATGCCTGGTATACAGTAGATGTGTACTGAATGCTTATTGATGGGACATGAACTATCCTTGCACATGGTGGAGTTTTTCCTATCCAGCACCAATATTTATACCTTTCTCTAAAAATAATTATTTCTAGGGGTGGCTAGGTGGCTCAGTGAATAGAGCACTGGCCTTGGAGTCAGGAGGACCTGAGTTCAAATCCAGCCTCAGACATTCAACACAAAAACTAACCATGTGATCTTGGGCAAGTCACTTAACTCTAATTGCCCTCCAAAAAGCAAAAAAATAAAAAATAATAAAACAAAATAAATAATTCTTTCTTTCTAAGGTTGTAAGAACCAGCAAGGGGGAATTTTATTTTGGGAGGGATTATTGGAATAGGACTGACCCAGCATGAGTGATAAAGAAGGGATAGAAAGCCAGATCTCCATTCCTATGTATGCTAGATTTGGGGGCTCAGAGATAGAATCTGGTTATTATTAGGGTATAATCTGCTGCAGAGTACAATGAGGTTATCTGGTCTTAAAGTAGCTAAATGAATTTGCCTCATTTTCTCAGTGAATTAATTCAGCTAAAACTAACCAATGACATATCATCCTTCCAATTTGGCTTGTTTTGGTTGTTCAGGAGCCAGTGACCATATGAGGGCAACTGGGGACTTTGCAAACCATTTAGGCTATGTAAGAATCCTCTCTGCCTCTGCCCCCCACCCCCACCAGTTATTTATATTTTTATGTGCCTTGTAACTTTATCAGGGGCTCACTTCATACAAATTCCCTGCAGATGACATTGCTCTCAGCATCTCTGTAGGGGGAACAGTTTTTTTTTCTTCCTATATACCTTTTTTCCTTGGGGGCATGAAGCCAAGTTTTAGGGGAGTGGGGGAAGCCAATTAATATCCTGTCCCTTTAATTTTTTTCACATCTGTGGTTATTGGTAACAGACTGAAGACTTTGGAGTTGGACAGTGTGTTATTGACAAAAGCATTTGACACCTGGTAGAGATCCAGTGATGAATGAGATGAATACCTTGAAATCAGCTGGTATCCAAAGGACTATCTCCAAGAAGGCAAAAAAATGGGCTTGAAAAAGAATAAAGGTTTTTTGCCATTTAACAAATAGGATCTGAATTGAAATAGTTTTCTCATCTTACAAAATCTTCTACTTGTTCAGGGGGTGTGGGGAGGGAGGGAGGAGGAGGAGAGAGAGACAGAGAGAGAGAGAGAGAGAAAGAGAGAGAGAGAGAGAGAGAGAGAGAGAGAGAGAGAGAGAGAGAGAGAGAGAGAGATATAAATGGAATATGTAGGTAATTCCTGAGCATGTAATTTTAAAAGACAAAATGACACATTTATATCTCTCTGCTGAAGCTGTGCCCATTTTTCTGCAATACTTTATACATAAACAATGCACTGATGAGTGAAAGCTCATGAGATAATGTGTTTAAATCACTTTGTAAATCTGAGAGTGCAAACATCAGCCATTTACACATATATTCCCATATCTTGACACATGTACCTCATTGTTAAAGCAACCCACCATAACGGAGTCCCTCCCTCCTCCTCAATTTCAGAGTAGGACAGCTCTCCTGAGCCCCAGCCCAAGTGAAGCCCCTAAGCGTTTCTCCTTTGCTTGTGACTCTCCTAGTAAATCTCATAATGGACTTTGAGAAGGAAGCTGCTTGATGGAAGGAATTTGAGAGTATTTCTAAAAACTTCATCTCTAATTTAAACTTACATTGTAAGATGCGGTGAGGTGTAGTCTGGTTCAGCCCTGGGAGCGGTCCCCACTTTTTATGACTTATTCATCACAATGCCCGTGGGAGGTGGGCTAGGATTGTATTTAACAGATGAGAAATCTCAAGGCCTCAAGTGGATAAATTACTTTTTGCTGGGATTTGATGGGAAATAAGAAGCAGTGTTAAAGTTAATGCTCCTAAAGATCCAGGTATTTGTTTAGCCCGATTCTGGCTCTGACACTTACTAATTATGTAACCATAGGCAAGTCACTAACATTTGAGCCTCAGTTTCCTTACCTGTAGGAGGCCACAAAAACTGTAATGTGCATTTATTCAGTTGTTTCTTTAGTTGTGTGTGACCCTCTGTGACCCCATTTAGGGTTTTCTTGGCAAAGATATTGTAGTGATTTTTAATTTCCTTCTCCAATTCATTTTATGGATGAGGAAACTGAAGCAAACAGGGTTAAGTGACTTGCCCAGGGTCATACAGCTAGTGTCTGAGGTCAGATTTGAACTCTTGAAGATTTCAGGCCTCAAACTATATCCACTGTGCCATCTAGCTGCCTATGCAACTAACAGGCACCTAAAAAGGTTGCTATGTATGAGATAATGCAAACTTGAAATCCTTATATGAATATCAGTTATTTATTATTATTGGGCCAAAGGCAGTGGCTAAATGGTTTAATGGTGAGAGTGCTGACCTCAGAGTCAGGGAGACTTGAATTTCATACCTGCCTCTCTAACTCACTAGCTGAGTGAGCCTTGGCAAATAACCTCTCAGTCTCAATTTCCTTATCTGTAAAATGGGGATCATAACTAATACCTATTTCTTGGTGTTGTTGTGAGGATCAAATGAGACAATCTTTATAAAATGCTTTGTGTACCTTAGAATGCTTGGGCTGCTGCTGATGGCTAGAGAGCATTGCTGGGGGACCTGAAAACTTGATGGACTTACTCAGGGTTAACACAGCTAGTATGTCTCAGACTCAATTTGAATATCCAGGTCTTTCAGGCTCCAAGACTAACCCGCCATCCGCTCTGCCCCATTACCCTTCTTATCGCTCCCAAGGCCTTTCTTTTTTTTGCAGTGGAAAGATGGATGCCTCTTGGTAATCAGCTGATGACCTGTTGAGTGTTCCATTATTGACTTCCTAGCAAAGGAGGAATGCAGAAAGAGGCTGCCTTGAAACCAGAGAGATGCTGCATAGAAATGCACTTACTTCTGTTCTTCCATAACAACAAACAGAAACGATACAAAAGAAAATGCTGGGTAATCATTGTTCCTCAAAAGGAAGAAATGTGCCCATTTGCCATAGATGCCTTTCCATGTGGGGGGAAAGTCTGGCTCTACAGAAGTCTGGTGTATTTAAAAGGTCTGGTTGCCAAACATTAGTGGGGGGAATTAGTAGCCACAGGTTCACTTCTGAGTGAAATGACTCTCATTGTTCCTGGGCAAGTGTCCAGAATGGGTTAGGGTCCCTCTAGACATTGCTGGAGTTCTGCAGGAATACCGTGTGTGCATTGTCTGTAAAGACTACACAACAGAGGCCAAACTAAGGTGAGGCGGCTCCAACTGAGAGTATTTATATTGACTCAAAATGAGTCAGTGCCTCAGAAACAACTACATTTATCATCTTTTATTAAAAGCAAAGAAAAAAAAAAACATCTTCTGCCCTGAGGACTGTGCTTTCTGCTCCTCTCTGGCCCAATCCCATGCAGGCAGCAATGCCCCGCTGGCAGCATCCCACTCTGAGCAACATAGGCCCACACGCCCAAAAGAATCTGTCTTGAAAAGGTAATCCAGGTGTGTATTTAGTAAGAAGGTGCTTGTGGAGATAGTTTTTGTTTGTCTGTTTGTTTAGTTTTAATTTTGACCTTCTTTTGTATCCAGTGTACCTGCTCCCAAGCAAGACCTCAATAAATGATTGTTGGTTGATGAATTGAATCTCATGGCACTTGTCCTGAGGACACACACACACACACACACACACTCACACTCACACACACTCACATTCACACACACACACACACTCACACTGTTAATAGCATTTCTGCTTCACTGGGAGTGTGCATGTGCAAGTGAGAGAAGGAGAGATCATTTCTAGTTAAAATAAATTATATAAGAAAGT
Source organism: Gymnobelideus leadbeateri (assembly GCA_011680675.1). Taxonomy (NCBI): domain Eukaryota; kingdom Metazoa; phylum Chordata; class Mammalia; order Diprotodontia; family Petauridae; genus Gymnobelideus; species Gymnobelideus leadbeateri. Next base: position 37,259 of record WOXC01001139.1, read on the forward strand.
AAATAATGCTTTGGAAATATGAAAAAAATCCAACATCTCATTAGTCAGAATTGCTACCAATGGCTCCATCATCCTCCATTCAAATAGGTTCCTGTTGGGTTCTTAAGTCAGCCTGGGTCATCACCACAACACAGGAGGCGATGTAGTTAGGGCCTAATTTCACTTTGAGGGCTCCTTGGAATGTGCCGGGCCTTTTGTGGGCTCTCACCCTATATAGAGAGGGAAAAAGGAGAAAGAGCTTTCTCTTCATTTGATGAAGTTGGCAGTTTAGATCCTATCGCCTCTCACGCAAACACACATGCCTGGCATCTTGGAAAGTGTTTTGATATGTGTCATATCCAAGCTATGGGCTTACATCCTGTAGAATGTCAGCTCTTTGGGGGATAGGATATTTCCTTTTTGTCTTTGGCGATATACACAGAATCCTTATTTTCCTCTGAGGCTCAGCTCAGCTGTCATGGCTTTTGTGAATAAATGCCCTGAAGTTCTCTCCTTAGTGAATTTTCTTCTATTTGCTTGTCTGCCTGCATGGGTGTTATATTCTTCCAATCGCCTCTGTTCTCAGCTGCTTCCCAGGAGGAAGCCACTTGTATAACCTGGGACAAGTCTTTAGACTGGAAAGACAGGGACTATCTTTTGCTTCTTTTTGTATCCTCATCACTTAGCACAATGCCTGATACAGAGTAGGCACTTAATGAATGTTTGTTGAATTAAATTGAGTTGAATCTCCCTGGACTTCAGTTTCCTCATTTGTAAAATGGTTTGGTTTAAAGGCATTGTCAGCCCCTTTCAACCCTGATATGATGGTCTAATGAATGCAGGACTTGTGAGGGCAAAAATTGGGTTATTCCCTGCCTCAGCAGCCCCAAGGACCTTGCACAATATCTTGGACAAAACAACTGCTTGATAAAAAAATTATTGAATTTGTTAAATATGATTTAACTTGTAGCACAAGAATCTGAGGGCTGCCTTTGTTTCCTTTACAGACTCTTTTTCAGGAGTATTGAGCTGTCCACTTATATTTATGTCTGGGAGAATTATAGACTCTTCAATCTGCCTTGGGATTCTCCATGGACATGGTATTTGACCTTCTTGGGAGTTGACCTAGGTTACTATTGGTTCCACCGCATGGCCCATGGTAAGTTACAATGAGACATCTCACTGATGATTTGTGTATATGATGGTTGTGAAGTGTATTAAGATGAATTATAGGGATGCCTTTGAAATTTGAGTGGACAAAATCTTGTCATTCTGAAGATGAGGAAGAAGATAAAGGAGGGGATCAGAGCATATTTCTTAAGCTTCTCTGCCCCCCACCCCCTTTCCCATATTCATCACCAAAGGTTGGGTAGTATTGGAAATTGGCTGAGGCTTCCACCCACTGTCTTACATCCGGTTTTCATTGTTCCTGGTGACACCATCCTAGGATAAGTGGAAAGACACTTGTAAACAGTGCAGCCTTCCCCATCAAGCTGATTGCATGTGAGTTTAGAATAGAGCTGGAACAGCCTGCTGCCTAGGTAATGCAGGGCAATGCCAGGAATATATAAGCCTCATTCAACTTCTGGGCATCCCTTTTGCATTCCCAGGGAAAGTGTAATCAGCTCTGAATTCAGCAGATTGAGGCATTCCAGGGTTACCAGGCTTTTGAAAAAAAAGTACTGACCCAAGGCCAACCTCACCTTTTCTATAGAAACCCTTGCCAGGCTTGATTCTAGATTGCTCCCTTGAGAGGGAGAGGGGCCAAGGAAAAGTAGAGAGGGGGCACTATCTCTGAAGTCCTATAGGGACTGGCCTCAGTCCAGAAGGGACTGCAGCTCTGACAGGGAGGGGAAAATGAGGTCACAGCTGGAGGAGGCTGATGTTGGTGTCAGAGGATGGGCTTCAGTGATGGAATCGGGATGACAGGGAAATGTTCCACCTTGAAACAATACTGTGGAACGGAACTCAGCATTTTGGTGGGTGAGTGAACTGAGTGGGTGGGTAGGAAGGAAAAGGAGGAGACATGGAATAATGCTGAGAAGGAGGCTGGGAGGTCGGGTGGGGGAAGAGAGAGCTGGGAGCAGAATGAATAAGGAGCTTGAGTGGCTATGGGGGGCAGTAAGCTTGGGGGAGAGCATGATGGAACATCCCTGCAGGCAATGACCTGTCCAGACAACTGGAGACAAAACATCCCCCAGCCTGGTGTTGAAAGAGCTTTCCTTCTCTGGAGAATATTATTATTTTTTAACTTCTTGATAAAAATGTATTTTTATGTTAAAGAAACCCATATTTAACAACATAAGCTTGAATGTTTAAGGGAGAAGAGATTTGGTTTTCTTATGCTAGACGTAGATGGCACAGGCAGGGGGAAGGAGCAGAGTCTGTACTTCTCCAAAGTGCTTACTTGAGGAGGTGAGTTCAAATCTCAGCTCTGGCCAGTGAGACTTTGGTCAGATCTCTTGGCCTCCATAAGCCTGATTTTCCTCATCTACAAAATGAGGGAAGTGAATTAAGTGAACTCTGCAGTTCTTTCTGACTTTTTATCTATTACCCTAGGACGTATTGCATCTGAAACCATTAAAAAATACTATTTTACTGGCATGCACATATCTCCAATCCCAAGAATGGAATTAATCACAAGAGAATGCCAAATCAAGCATAATTTTGTTAAATGAGGGTTTATTCACAAACAACATTTATGTAAGTTAGTTAAACATGAATAAATAACGATTAGAAACCTCATTTTCTTAGGGTCAAATTCATTGAATAATTTTGGCCTTTTATGCAGAAAGATAAATAAGAAAGGATTATCATCCTTTCCTTCTCTAATTGGAATAAACTTGGCATGATTCATTTGAGGCAGGGCCCTTTCACTAGCACCTGGGAGGAGGAAGATCAGGTCCTTGAAATATCTGGAGTGATTGGTCCAAGCATTGACTCTCCTATCCTGTGCCTTGGGAGCATGTCTTCATGAGTTGCTGAGGCCAGAAATGCCTTTCCTTGTAATCATATACCACAGTGGGAAGGGTCTCCAAGCCTAACTAAGCTGGTCCTCCTGGCTTATGGTCATCCCAGCTTAGACTCCAAGACTTTCTAGTTTGGTGACACTTGCTAGAGGCTTAGCCAAGCCTTCAAACCCTTAGCGAGCCTTAAGTCCATGATACAGTAGCAGTGTAGGTCTTGAGTGAAGAAGGAAGGTAATAGGGAGAAATGAATGGTCCTATTGGGTCAGTGAAGGAGAGGAGCTATGTGGCTAGATGGGTGGGCTGGGGAGTCTAGAGGTGTATGTGAGATGCATTTATGGCACTGAGTGAACATCAGAGCTGTCAGGCAGGCACCTTTGAGGTCCATTTTTAAGATGAGGAGATTGAAGCCCATAGGAGACAAGCCACTTGCCCAGGGTCACATAAGCAGGATGTGAACCCAGACCCTCATGATTCCAATGCTAGAGTTCTTTCCATCACGCCATATTGCTTGGCAGAGAACTTGGCTAGCATGCTGCTGATCTACTGCCATCATTTCTACTACCACCAAATACAAATTCTTGTTTCTGGGGGAAATATCTTAAGAGTGAATTATTTGCCCATGCCTTGTTCTATTTTCTCCAAAGGGCTTACCCAACTGACTTGTGCCTACCATCCTCTCACCATCATCCTACGGCCTTGAGGGCTATCCCTACAATTGTTTCATGACTCTTGAATGTTTCATGACTCAGTCCTCTGGGTTGCTTGGTACTGGTGAACTTCTGGACTTTACAACCTCCCTCTAGACCCCTGCGATGTACCAGCTCAATGGAAGACAATAGTATGACATGATGGCCAATAAATAAATGTGTTTGAGGCCACAGAATGAGAGCCCTAGCATGTAGAATTAGGCAATGTTATGTGTCCTGTCCTCTTCTCTGGTCAGGGCACATATGGTCATCAATTGTAGGACAAACATTAGAAACTGCACACGTAAGCTGGAGTGTATCTAGTGGAGAGGAACCAGGAAGGCAAAAGACCCCAAACAAGGCCATGCAATAATTACTTGAAGACTTCAGACACATTTATCCTGAAGAAGAAAAGGTAGAAGAGGGAAGAGTATCCCTGCTCTAAAATGCTTTAAACCTTGTTGCATCAGAAAGGAATTTGTCCTCATTTCCTCCTATGCCAAGGGCAAGAGCTTCCACAGAGGATGCAAGCAATGGAGGAAGGAAGTTAATTATTGTATAATTAAAGTGACTTAGTTGTGACTACATCCCCATTCCCAAAGGGAATGGGATGCTTTGGTTGGTCCCTCATTGATAGAGGGCTTCTGGTGGAGGCTGCAGGGACATGGTTCAGGAATGTGGTAGGAGTCATCCAAGCTTCAGACCTCATTTGGGTACAATGATCTCTGAAATTTCTTCCAACTGGGAGATTCATGGGCTTATTGATACTTCTATAACAAAATAAAGAGAAATGCTCAGGTTTTATGACAATGAACCCCACATTACTTTTTGACTCCTTGAATAAATTCTATCAAGTGACCTGTTATAAAAATCCAGACTGTGACAGAAAGAAATAGTGTTAGTTCTACTTGTTCATTTTGGAAGATGAGGAACCTGAGATGAGGAACTCCCACAAATACATTTTAAAAGTTTCTATCAATGTCTTTTTCCACTTACATAATCATAGTGATTCCAAGAAGCCCCCCTTCTCCACTTTCCAGAGAGGTATCCTACATGACAGATAGTTATTTCGTAAAGAGGAAAAAAGTCAGCCCAACAGAGTGATACATTGAAAAAAGTGGGAACCAAAAGCAGTATGTAACCTTTGTGGACCTCCCACCTCCCCCAAAGGGGTGACTTGGGGGTATCTTCAGATCCTGCTTGATCTCTGTAATTGTGTTACATCCACTTTTGATATTTTGGTGGGTCATTGTTCTTTGTGTTAACATTGTTGTACTTCCTACCTATATTGTTTTCTTGACTCTGATGACCACTCTGCATCAGTTCCTAGAAATCTTTCCATGCTTCTTTGTGATCCAGCACATTAATCGTTTATACTATGTGCTTGTCACATCAGATACTGAGTGAATGTTGATCAGCTGATTAGCACAGTAATAGTCCATTATACTCATGTACTTCAATTTGTTTGGTCACTCCTCAGTTGATGGGGATCTATTTGTGTTTTTTGGCTTTAACAAAAACTATTGCTATAATGATTTTGGCGTATTTGAAGACTTTCTATTGATATGTTCTTCCAAGTCTCATAGTTCCGAGGAAGGCACAGGGATGTCAAGTGAAATTGGTTTTCAGGTTAACATTTCCCTTTTGGCTCATTGGGATGTTATTCTCAGTCAGGCAAGGGGACATCCGTTTTCTTTGTTGTTCTTGCCTGCTCTTTGGGTTAAATATTCAAGGAGGAAGTGGAGGCTTTTAAAAAGACAAAAAAGTGAGGGGAGTGGGTTCAATGTTCCCCAAGGTCTCTGCCAGCATTTCACAGGCTATGAAAGCAATTCAAGAGAAAACTGTTCCGTTGGCGCTAGTATAGATGCTATAAGACACATGCCAATGGAATTTCCTCTGAAAGAAGAAGATTCACTTTCTTCAAAGAAACTGCAATGTTTTATTTGGAGAAGAAGAACGTGGTACAGCAGTAGAGGACCAGCCTCAGAGCCCAGAAAACCTGGATCTAACTCATTAAACCTGGGTGACCAGGAGCAAGCAGGTCCAAATGAATGATGGAATTCACTAATAATAAAAGAAATAGAGATTAAAACAGCCCTTCACCCTTCGCACCCATTGGATCTGGGTGATGGTGGGAATTTCCATTTAGGCAATCCAATAAGCTGACAATTTACACCTCAAGGACAACATTGTGGAACAGTTACTTCAGATCTTGTCTGTAAGAGTCACCAAGAGAAGGGGGTAAGAAAAGGGAAGTCCTCATCACTTTTCGGGTGTGCCCCTTTGCTGAGAGGAATCTTCCTCTGTGTGTATGTTCGCACTTTCACATCTGTGGGGTAACAGGATGTATGATAGAGGAGTTCTGGGACACATTCATTGGGTGTGACTTTCCCTAGGCTTTGCAGAAGACTCAGATCTTTATCCTCCTTTAGCCTCTTAGGCTTGTTCCCCCCTCCTCCCCCCGCCCCCGTTTGCAGAAATCGAGATGGGCTGGAGAAAGCTGCTCCCACAGAAAAGCTGGGTAGAGATTTATGGGTGATTTTATTGATTCATAAATTAAAGTGGGTAAAGTGGGGTGTGGTTGAGAGTATGGTCAGATAGGGCTTTCTGTGGAAAGCCCAGGGGAGACCTCATTTGCAGGCCTGGTACAGTTGTGCATGGAGGTGCCACTTTTGGGGTCTCTGTGGTCAGAATTATATGTACAGGAGTGGAAAATGAGCCTGCCCTAGCGATTGACTATGTGATGCCCTCTGGTCAGAATCTCCAAGAAGGACTGGGTTTTTGGGAGCAACTGAGGCTCTCTGAAATTTAAGTTAGCTAAATTTCAGTTATTCATTCTCATTCTCTGTCTCACTCTCTCTATACATGTAAATATATATGCACACAGGCATACATATAAACATCTATATACACATATGTTTGTATATACTATATATTATACACATCTTAATACACACATACATAAATGGATGCATATATGCATATATACATACATGCACACACACATACATATGACAACTTTATGGCACAGTAGATAGAGTGTCAGCCCTGGAAACAGGAGGACTTAGTCCAAATTCAGCCTCAAACACTTACTAGCAATGTGGCCCTGGGCAAGTCACTTAACCTTGTTTGCCTCAGTTTCCTCATCTGTAAAATGAGTAGGAGAAGTAAATGGCAAATTGCTCCAGTTATCTTTGCCAGAAAACCCCAAATGGAGTCATGGTATATACACACACATACATATCTATGCATATACACATACGTTCAAACAGCATATCACTACTTAAAATAAGAAATTGGAAGGAGAGAGTATCATTTGTGTTAGGGCTGAGAAGGCCCCATATAGGAACTGTAATGAAGGATGACTTAGGGAAAGTCGTTCCTGACCTGGCCTCAGTTTCTTTATTTGTAAAATAAAGGGTTTATAGCAACACCCCCTACCAATATGAGTGATATTCCTAAATGACTCCTCCTACCCTTGAGATTTGTATCTAGAAAACACACACACACACACACACAATACTATTGTTCTTATAATGTGCTTTAAAAAAAATGTAGTGCTTTTGGTGCACTGACTTGATGAGGTAGTTAGTATAAATGTTCTACTCTCTAGCATGGGAGGACACTGGGTCTCTGACCAAATTTGCTTGGCACCCAGGAGATGCAACAATCAAAGGTCCACATACCACCATGGCACTAATAAAATAACTGTGCTCATCACTGACTTTTAGAAAGACTAAATTATAACTTTACATATCATTTTGCAGATGAGGTGAGTGGAAGGTGCCTGGCAGGTGATCTAGAGACCAAGCAAAGAATTTTCAGATGGAGTAACTAAAAAGCAGCAGGAATCCCTGTTTCACCCTGGGCTGTTTAATATTATAATCACTGACTTGGATAGAGACACATAGCATCCTTCACAACTTGCATGGGATGCAAAGCTGAGAGGGAGAACTGACAATCTGAAGAATTTTCTAATCTCAAAATGACCTGCTTGGAGAGACTTTGGTCCAAACTGGAAGGGACAGCTTTTGACAATAATGAGTGATAGGTGAGCATTGATAAACTGGGCTCGTTCCGGGCACAGCAGCTAGGGTGATGAAGGACCTAATTTTCATTCAATTCAACAAACAGCAGGTTGATGTCATATGAGAATTAGGGGATATTTAAACTGGAGAAGAAAAGACGTGGGAGTGAGGACAACTCTTTTCAAGTATTTGAAGGTCTGTCCTATGGAAGTGGGGTTGGACAAGTTCAGTTCAGTACCAAAGGGCAGAGTCGAGGCATGGGTATAAATTGCAAAGAGGACACTGCAAGTCAGGACAAAAAATATATTGGAGGGCTGGGTTGTCTCAGGATGGAGTGGCTTTCCTGTCACTGAAGGTCTTTAAACAGAGGCTGAAGGAATAGCACTGAACAGGATGTGGTGATGATCCTTTTCCAGGTATGGGTGGGACTAGATGACTGCTAAGGTAGATTCCAACTCTGAGATTCTGGGAAACTGAGGTACAAAAAGGGGGTAACTTACCCATTGTCACAAACCTAGAAAGTGGAAAAGCCAGGGTGTTCTGCCATTATGACTCCAAGGACATAGAGTCCCTCAGAGTAGTTAACAAATGTTAGGAATCCTAACATTGGACTTTTTGTTTGGACTTTTTTTTTTTTAACATAAAGAATCTAATTTCTTCAAGGACCAAGGGCTATATCAGCATCTAATTTTCCCTACCAGGGAACAGCTAATTTCATACTCTTGTTGGCAATATTATGGATTTCTATGAGTAGTTCAGAATGTATTAATAGATTATATATATTTATCAATGCAAAACCAGAAAAAAAAAACATTCCAACTATTCCCTATGTGAAAGATAGCCTGTTTTATTAAGGAAGAAAGCATAGGTTTGTTCTAATGTATTATTAGGATTGACAAACTTCATTTTGAAGGGATTAAGTAATTCTGTGTACCAACCCCCACTCCTTTAGGCCTGGACTTTTCCCAAATGGTTCCTTGTTAAAATAAAACATGTTACAGGAGCCTTACTTTGATAATCTCTATTATTCATCTTGAAAGATCTTGCCGCAACCCCCATATTCTTTCAAATTAAGAGGAAACAGGCAAATTGCAGGAGTCTCTTCCAGTCACTCATCCAGTGAAAGATAGCAACCCTAAATCTCTTGCATCTTTCCATTTTGTGCAGAGTTCTTGCTCAGTCTTCCTGCCTGCTTCCTGGCTTCCCATGTCTATTTTTCTTCTTCCCCCCCAGGGACTTGAGAGAAAAGACAGATGCACGCAGTGGAGGATTGTGCTGCACACTAAGCCCTGGGCTTCCTTCATCATTTCAATTCTTGTTGCTGTAGTTTGTAACTTAGGTGATTTCCCTGGGACAGGAATGAGAAAAGCAATATCTTAACAAGTCCTCCCATGCTCTCTGTGAGTTCTCTTCTGTAAATGTATTCACTCTGTCAATTAACAAACTCCCAGAAACCTCTGTAGAATCTGCTTGAATTCAAAGGGTCGAAGGTCTGAATCTGTCAAAGGTCTTTGAGTATGAGTTTCTAATGGGGGTGAGAAGGACATCAGCCTTGGCTTAAATCCGACTGCACGTCACAGAGCTTTAGGCAGTTTTCTTTTAAATGTGGATTTGGCAAAATCACATTTGAGAGATCCAGGGTATCCCATGAGCTCACCAGCAGGAGGCTTAGCCTTTATTTCTTCTACGTGGCTTTTCTGTTTTTTAGATTCAAGATAATTTGGGACCAGAAATATCACTACATTCTAGGAGGCTGGAGACACAGATTTTAGTTTCTATATTCTCCTTCTAACTATTGGTGTGTTTGTGTGTGTGTGTGCGTGTGTGTGTGTGTGTGTGTGTTTCTGTCTGTCTGTAGGGGTGTTTGCATGAATATATGTATGAGTGTATATGTGTATTTATGGTGTGTATATGTTTATGTCTGTACATGTGTTTATAATTCTTTTAAATGAGTCTCATGGTCTTGGCCACTCTGAAAGTCCAGTGGACACTCCCAGGCCTCACCCCGTTTCTCCTTAGCTGCTCAGCTCTGTTGTTTTCCTTTTCTGACTGAGCCTGGTTCACCCCTCCTTAGGCAGCCCGGTGACCTCCCTACTCAGCCCTCGCCACATTGGGGCTGGCCTAGCATGTTTAGCTGCTCAGCTTTAGCCCAACTGCAGATCAGCCTACCCATCACCCCTAGGTCTCTTGTAATAGCAGAGATCACCAGCATACACCTCCATGCCAGGCCTACTTTTATAGTTAAACAAAATGCTTATACCCTATAGGCCTCAGTTTCTTCATCTGCAAAAATGAGAGTGGGTCAGAAAAGATGGCATCCAGGGGCTCTTCTTTGAATTCTCCAGTGAGACTCTGGCTGGATGAGCAGTTCAGATTACTGCCATATTTTGGGATACAGGTCATTGTTAACTCTACCTCAGGCTTAGGATGGAAGACCAGACTGGAGCGGTTCCATCCTCAGAAACAAAAATGCATGAGGGAAACCTTCCCCCATTGGTAGCAATGGACAAAGAATGAGCATGCATGAGTATGGAGAGAGGGCAGGGTGGGCACCAATCTCTAATGTACCTCTGATCTCCCTGAAGTAGGTATTCTCTCCCATGCTACAGATCTCCCACCCTCCGTGGTAGGCAACATTTGTGCCTTTCTAATTCCTTCTGACCCTCCATCTGCTGTCTTGGGCTTTCTGATAATATAAGATACTGAACTGAATCTAGAAGATGAAGAAACAGACCCAGAAGGGGAAAGGGATTCTCCCAAGGTCTCACAGCTAGGTAGTAATCACATCTTTAGTTACTTTGATGGTTTAGGATTTTCTATGTAAAGTGTTTCACAAAACTTAAAGGATTCTCTAAGCAATAGCTGTTTGGCAATGTGCAGGGGAGAGACAGCTGGCCTCCCACAGCAAGACCATGAGTTCTAATCCTGTCTCTGATACACACAACTTATATAATGCCCAGAATGCCTGAAGTGAGGAAGATCTGAGTTCAAATCCATCCTCAGATACTTACTGTTACATGATGCTGGGCAAGTCAATTAATCTCTCTCTGAGTTTTCTCAACTGTAAAATGGGATTAACAACAGCCTTATCTCCAGGGTTATTGTGAAGATCAAATGAGATAACACTTGGAAAGTTCTTTGGCACTTAATAGGTGCTATTTCCATGCTTATTTCCTTCCTTCCACTGGCCCTCCAAAAACAAACAAACAGCAGAACAACCTCTCTCAGAAACCTCTCAGACTGAGGTGCAGAGAAGTTGTTGATCTAGGTTGGTAGGAGTTTCCTCTCCTCCTAGATTATATTGCATCATGTCCTGTTCTATTACATAGTACTTATCTGTACAGTGACAACAATAGTGCTTATACTTACAGAGTTAGTGTATTAAATGATATCACTCTGTGCACATGGAAATATCTGTATTGGCAGCCGGGTGGCCCAGAGGATAGAGCACTTGACCTGGAGACAGGAAGGCCTGAATTCAAATTCTGTGTTAGACACTTCATAGCTGTGTGACCATGGGCAAGTCACTTAACCCTATTTGTCTCATTTTCCTCATCTGTAAAATGAACTGGAGAAGGAAACAGCAAATCACTCTAATATCTCTGCCAAGAAAACTGAAAATGGGGCCAGAAAGTCAGACATGACTTAAACGACATAACAAATATATGTATGTGTGCAAGTATAATCAATTCATTTGATCCATATTATAAACATGTGAAGTGAAGGTATTTTGACCACTAATCTACATATGAGGACATTGAGGCTGAGAGTGGAAGCCTTGTTCTCTTCCCTCTTTCTCCTCCTCATCTCTCTCACTCCAATACAAGTCACTGATTTGGGCATTTTGCTGTTACTCTTTATGAGTTTGTGTCCGACTAAGCCATGACAGTAAGCATTAAATCTGGAGGCTTTTCATTTTTTCCCCCTTAAATTGATAGACTTTTAATTCTAATGAAACAAATTCAGTGAATGCAACAGGGTTTGCCCAGGGCAGACACTTCATTCTCATGGGGTGAAAGGAATGCTTATCTTTGATGAAAGCAGACATGTCAATATGCTTTGTGTTGGTTTCTATGACTACTAGGAAGACTGCAAGGACCCTGGGGGAGGTTATTAGAGAAAGCATCACTTTAAGGAAACATAAAAAGAGGCAATAAATTGCTCTCAACTCATAGGAAAATGTGCATTTTAAAGTGAGTTATCAAGTTGGCCCCTCCCTACTCCCTTCCCCACATTGAGTTCCCTGCAGCCCTGTTCTCACCCAGGGTCATTTTTTTTTCCTTTTTGGAGGTGGGATAGCAGAGCAATTTAGGTTAAGTGATTTGCCCCAGGCTGCACTGCTAGTAAGTGTTAAATGTCTGAGGCTGGATTTGAACTCAGGTCCTCTTGACTCTAGGGCTGGTGCTCTATTCACTAGCTGCCCTCCCAAGGTTATTTCTAATGGATCAAATAGTTGGGTTCCCATACTTATTTCTCTACTTATCTTCGTAAAAACAATGGAGTGAAGCTCCTGGAACTTCTTAGTACCTCCTGACTGCTCTTTCTTCTGTAACCCCCACAACTGGCATGGAAATTGTGGCTGTAAGGAGCACATTCTTACCAGGAAACTTAGAGTTCTCTCAAATGACTGATCCATTTAGCCAAAATGACTGAGCAGCTCTCACCAAGGTCTCATCTCAGGTGAAAGTGACTTTTTTTTTGTGGAGAGATATCCATGGAGAACTGTCTCTACTTAGGATAAAAGATATTGTAGCTTCCAGTTTTGCAATTCACCTTTTGCCCACTCTTTTCACCAAAAATTTACTCTGAGAGTCAGCAAGGGTTTACTAAGCACTTACTCTGGGCCAGACAATATGCTAATGGTCATGATACAAAGAAAAGTCAATTTGCCCTTTCCCTGGAGAAGTTCACGTTTCTAAGGGACAGACAACAAAGGAGACACTAGGTATGTGTAAGCAAGTTCTTACCAGGGGATGCACATTTTCTTTCTGATGTAATAAAAGTACACCTAGACAGGCCTCCTAACCCTCTTATCTATAGCCAGAGGCCCAGGATCATATATTCAGTGCAAGAAGTTACAACCCAGAGATCATCTAGTCTGGTGAAAATGTAGAAACAGAATCATAGAGAAGTCAAGTGACTTGCCCAAGGGCAGGCAGGTGGAAGGAAGTCTGCTTGGGCTTTGACCCCACAGGCTTTCCCCTGGTCCTGCTGCCTCTCCAAGGATGCTCTGCTTTCTCTCTGTGGGTCCCTGCTGATGACTATGAACAGGAATATGCTCTTTATCTGCTAGTGTTTGAGTTAAGAGATCCTTTTCGTTTTATTTTTTAAATTCCCAATAGCTAGACAATGTTTGGTGTATAATATATGCCCAGTAAATGCTTGCTAAATCAGAGGGATTGGATTTTATCTAATTTTAATGGGACCATCTTTGTAACATAAAAGTTCACAGAGAATTTCAAGATGTTCCTTCATAATCCAGTCACATAGCGCCTGGAAAAACAAAACAAAACATGTTTTGGTTTTGACTCAGAAGGAATAATAAGCATCCCCAACCCTTAGCCATCAGAATGATCTTTCTTTTTGAAAGGGATTCCATCCTCCATATTTCATTTCTAAAGCTGAAATGTTCATAAATGGGTCTCTTTTGTTCAGGGTATGTCTCTTCTGTCTGCTCCATTTTGAATGCTAAACTATTTACAGAAATATTTTGAACTCAAGGATGAAACTTAATAGTTTTGTCTTTGGCTGTACTTTTGTGTTCCTTCTCTTATTTCTGGTGTGGCCTCCTCACCTTAATTAAACATAGTTTAACCTTCCCAAAAATCCGTTTCTGGCGGGGAAATGGTGATCTTTTCCCCAGAAGTTGGTAGATGGAACAGGGAAAATGACTGAAACAGATTCCCCCCACCCCATCCTACCTCCGCCTTTATTTTCCAGTATGGGATAAGATTCACAACATTACATTACAATACAATATTTCTCCTTTCCTTTCCTTTCCTTTCCTTTCCTTTCCTTTCCTTTCCTTTCCTTTCCTTTCCTTTCCTTTCCTTTCCTTTCCTTTCCTTTCCTTTCCTTCCCTTTCCTTTCCTTTCCTTTCTTTCCTTTCCTTTCCTTTCCTTTCCTTTCCTTTCCTTCCTTCCTTCCTTCATCCCTCCGTCCCTCCCTCCCTCCCTTCCTCCCTTCCTTCTCTCTCTCTCTCTCTCTCTCTCTCTCTCTCTCTCTCTCTCTCTCTCTCTCTGTTTCTGCCTCTCTCTCTGTCTCTGTCTCTCTCTGTGTCTGTCTCTTTTGTTTATACTATAGTCAGGAGCTTAGCTCTACAACTGGAATAGCTCTTGAAGATGTTTAATCCAATGCCTTCCTTTCACAAATGAGGAAGCTGAGGCCCAGGATAGGCAAACAACTTGGGATTGTAGATTTTGACCTGGGCAGGACTTCAGAAGTCTTGTACTCTTGTTTGATAATGAAACTGACCCCCAGGAGGTCAGGTCACTAGTCCAAGGTCAAGACAATATGCTTCATTGTCTAAATTCTCAATTCTCTCTAGTACAAAAGAGCCATAGATGATCCTGATTCCTGATTCCAGTTCACCTCGTGCTGTGTTATTTATTGTTGGTTTAACAGCAGCTTTGACCTTGAAACTGGAAAGACCTAATCTCAGCCCAGAGCACTCATTTTCTGACTTAATAGAGAAAGCGCTCCTGCTCCATAGCAGATGTCCAGGTGGTGGTTACATCAAGGAGGGATCCGACTTCATAGAGATCAGCTTTCAGAGGTGGTGAGAGAGTTTTTAATGAATATTATGGGGGACAGTTTATAACTAGGAGGAATTAGGTGATTCCTATTTGGAACTGGGGAGATTGAGGTGAAGAATAGCATAGGAAGGTGTATTCAAGTAGAATGGGGGTGGGGTGTGTGTGGGGGGAGTTCTGTTAGGCTTGAAGTCAGGGAGACCTGAGTTTGGATCCTGCCTTCTTCAAGTACTGGTTTTGTTGAGCATGGACAAGTAAATCACTTAACCTCTATGACTCAGTTTCCTTATATATAAATTGAAGACCATCACACATCTATCTCTTAAGGTTGTTTTGAGGTTCAAATGCAATGTTATTCATAAAGTACTGCTCTATAGTTCACTTGTAATTCTTTGTTATTAATAAGTCTCAAAGCAAGAAGTAAGGAATAGGCACCCAGAAAATGCTATTGGGAAGCGAAAATATTTCATATTAGATAAAGTGCTTAAAGGGCAAATTTGTAACACTGCGAAGTGTGGGCTAAAGTGCTGAAGAAACTTTGGTTTGTTACAGAAATATTCAAATAAAAAGAAACAGTAATGATCAGCTTTGCTCCAACTTTTTCCATCATTTTCATTAGCTACATAGTAATGATTTAAATGATATAAACTCACATGTACCGGTAAAGTTTCAAAAAAGAAAGTGAGAGGGGGAAAAAAAAACCCAGAACTTTGGAAACAAGTGGCGTGGGGAAGCTCAAGACCAGGCCAGGAGACTAGAGATAAGATTTGAACAGTTAAATGGAGAAATTGATGAGTTTTTCATGGGGCAGGAGATAAAGGAGAGGATTTCATTACAGAGGAGTAAATTCTGAGAATTATGGGCACTTCTTAGAATGGCAGACACATCAGTCACCTCTTGAAGCCCATTTTCTGCGAGGTTTATAATGATTACTTCTGCAAGCTGCGCTTTGGGACTAGGACTTTAATACCTGAGGAGTTTATGAGGATTCTCCTTCTGAGAGTTTTAGCAGAAGTCTCCTGGGGAGAAGACAAGGAAATCACTTTACACACCCTGGCCCCAGTGGTGCAGAACTTGGGAGGGGGAGCATCTCCCCCCTCCCTCTGCTCTGAATATCTCTGAATCCTGCTCTCAGAGCAGCAGAAGCAGACTCCAGGGAGATAATGTACACTTTTCTGTGAGAGGGATGGCATGGTCTATCGGAAGGAATGCTGAACTTGGAGCCAGAAGAGACCTGAGTTCTAATCCCATTTTGGCTGTTGTATGCTAGGTGATTGCGGACCACCCCCTT
>WOXC01001140.1:0-192804 GCA_011680675.1 Gymnobelideus leadbeateri
AAAGAATCTGTCTGTGAATCAACTGTTTATTTGTTGGGCACCTTTTTTGAGAGGGAGTGTACAATGTAGTCCAGAGGTGTCAAACTCAAATGGGGGTCACTAAATCATAATAAGGATCTTTATGGGCAGCATATTAACTTAAAAGACCACATAGTTATATTAGCTGTGTTCCATTGTATTTACTGCTGTTTTTTTTTTTTTAAAGCAATTGGGGTTAAGTAACTTGCTCAAGGTTACACGGCTAGTCATTATTTATGTGTGGGTGCTCATTTTCTGAGGCCGGATCTGATCTCGGGTCATCCCAACTCCGAGGCCGGCGCTCTTACTCACTGCGCCACCTAGCCGCCCCTTTAGGGCAATCGGGGTTAAGTAACTTGCCCAAGGTCACACGGCTAGGTTTTTGTTTGTGTGGATTAAGTGTCGGAGGCCGGCTCCGAACTCAGGTCCTTCTGATTCCAGGGCCGGCACTCTATTCACTGTGCCACCTAGCCGCCCCCATTTACTGCTGTTTTTAAATATTTCCCAATTACATATGAATCTGGTTTAGGTTGCACTTGGGAATGTTTGCCAGCTCTGGGTTTGACACCTCTGGTGTAGTTAAGGGAAAGCTGACCTTTAAAATCAGGAAGGACTAGGTTCAAGTAAACTTGATACTAACTGGCTATGTGATCCTGAGCAAGTCACTCAAGTTTTCAATGCTTCAGGCAGCTCTTTAAGACTATAAATTGGAGGGCAAGCGCTGATCTGTCTTGGTTAAATAGGCTCCTATTCTGGGAGTTCCCCATACTAATGCAATTACTACTCCAGTTTAAAAAAGAAAAATGACTGTACCTTGCCCTGATCAGAGCACATCTGGAGTATGCTGCTCAATTCTGGCAACAATTCTCATTAATTTGAAATCATTAAGAGGCTATTACCTAGGATAGTAAGGGTCCTTAAATTCTTAATACATGAAGATCATTTGAAATACCTGGAATCAGAAGATAGAAGAGCAGAGTAGAGGCAGAGACTTTCCTGAGTTCCCCCAAATTCCCTTTCAAATAATTTAAAAATAACACCTCAAAAGGAATTCTGGAGGGGCAAAACCAACAAAAGGATGGGGTGAAACAATTTTCCAAGTCAAGACAACTCAAAAGGTTGGCAGGAAAGGTCTGTCTCACTGGGGTAATAGTGGAGTGCAGCCCAGCCCAGCAAGCCAGCAGTAGGGCTTGAGGACAATTGAATCAGTAGCAGTCACTTTGGGAGCTCTCAGCTTACACATGGTAAGGGGACTGGACCTCAGAGTACCCATTGCTCCCACTAGGTACAGGACTGTTTTGCATTACCCAGGTCACAGACCCAGGTCACAGTCTCAGAGTGAAAAGAAGCACTAGAGCACCAGAGCTTGCAGATTTGTGGGAACCAGGACCCTTGACACAGTTTTAGGACAGAAAAGCATGTGGTTCCTCATAGATCAGGGCATAGGCCTAAAGAACAGTGACCACACCTCTCCTTAGATCATACATACCACCTTAGAAGAATTGAAAAGTTAGAGACTTTCAGTACTAACTTTGAGCTGAAATAGAAAATCTGACTTTCAAATTCGAGACTCAAGAGAAGCACAAAAATTGTAAACAGGAAAGAGACATCACAAGGGATTTAATAAGGGTAAGCTGTTTACATTCCTAGATGGAAAGAAAATACTTGTGACTCCTAAGAACTTTGTCATTATTAGGCTATTTAGGAGTAGAAGTAGACAGAGGGCACAGGTGTAAGTTGACTAGGATGGGATTATATCTAAAAAGAAATTAAATTAAGAAATGAGAAAGAGGGATACACTGGAAGAAAGGGGAAGGGAGAGATAGAATGGAATAAACTATATCACATAAAAGAGGCATAAAAGAACTTTTACAGGGGAGAGAATGATGGGGTTGGCAGATACTGTTTGAACGATACTCTCCTCAGAATTGACTCAAAGAGGAAATAACACACGTTGATTTTCTAGGTAATGGGTTCTCCATTACTGGAAGTCTACAGTCCAAAACTCGATGAGTCCTTGGTTATTTTGTTGAGGGCTACTTTTTCAGGTATAAGTTAGTAACTAGATGGTCATTAGCATTCCTTTTGACTCTGAGATGTGATTATAAGTAGCAACCGAATTGTAAGAAGCTTATAAAAAAGAATAAATTGGAGTATATCCTGCATAGAGTCTAAACCAGAATGATTTCTTAATGGAGTGAAGTTCTCTAAGTGTTCTTATTTACAGATGACTCAGTACTTTTTTTTTATCTAATTCTAGCATATTTCTGGTGGGTAGAAAACAGATTATCTGGATTTCAACTTGCCATGGGATGGCCAGCCTATTGAAAGTCATATAATCTCAGCATATGAGTATTGGAAGGGACATCAGCAACCATGCTCATACCTGAAGAAATCCTCATGATAACATACACATATGATAATCCAGTATTGTTTTGAGGAATTCCAAGGAAGTGGGACTTCATTACCTCTCCAGACGAACTATTCCACTTTCAGGTATCTCTACTTGTTAGGTAGTTTCCTCCAGCATCAGGCTTAGAATTGCCTCTTTGTCCACACTATTCTCATCTGCTAAAGTCTAACCCAAGGCCTCTTTACAAAATATACTATTATATTAGTGAGTACTAATATAATAATCCTATTTTCCTGATAGTACACTGAGTACCAAGTCCCTTCACTGTCTACTGCCATTCAGACAAAGGATAAAGTCAGAGAAAAAGAAAGGTGAGTTAAAGACAAAACACTACTGAAACCATGCTGCTGTGTTATTAAAATGTGCCATAAGACAAGCAATATTTTAAGAACATTATCCATGGAAAGGACAAGTGATAACCCCAATTCTCTGGGTTGCCATTGTTTGCATTCTCAGTCAGTGTTTCATCCTGTGACACATGGTTTATCCATAGGTCAATGGACTGACATTTTTGTGGATTTCATCTATATTCCCAAGGACGTGGAAAAGGTTAAATGAATTCTATTTCTTATGCCATGCTCTCTAAATACATTGTAAAAGCTAGCGGCTTCAGACTTCCAAAGCATTGGGAGCATTTCTTTGAAAGAAGATCCTTCTATCCTTGGAAAGTTTCAGATGTCGACTATTAACACTGGGATAGAAAACTAGAGTATGAGCTTTATGAAACCTAGCTATGTGACATTTTTGTTTGGTCCCACAACAGGAAGGGTATGAAAAGTTTTCTTTAGTTCCCTCTGAAGCAAGGAGGGTAATACATTTTGCATTCCAGATAATTGAAGACCAATTTTATTCTAAGAATCTTATTTTAAAATCAAAACCCAGGCTCACTGTTTAGAGGGCATGTTTTATGTAATTTGCCAAAAGTATCCAGCTAAAGAATTTGACTATAGGATGCAAAGGGGCTGTCTGCTCTAAAACTGTTTCTCAGCGATTTCACACTTTCTTTCCCTTTTCCTGATTAGGAAGTGACAAAACAAAATTAAAACTGAAAAGAACTCAGAAATCCTGGTTATAAATGAGAGTCAGAAACAAAAGCCTTTCCTTCAGTTGAATAATAGGGAATGTTCTTTTGCAGTTAACACCTGGGCCTTTCTATTTATAGAAAGATATCACAAGTTTAAACACTGAGGAAAATGGCTCTCAAATCCAATAAAATTTGGAATGCACAGCTAGCCGCAATACCCAGGGATTTTCACCCAATATATTTGCCAACAAATCAATAACATGAGTAAATCCTCTTGCATCATGTGCAATCAAATGCTCACTAAAAGGTACGACTACCTAAATTAATATAATCCCCCAAGTGCTCCGCATGTGTCAAAGTTAATGCCAAGGGAGGCTTGTGATTCACATGTGATAAGCTAGAGGATATTTCTTAATAATGCTTTAAATAAAAGGAAATTATGTGAAGGTTTTGAATTAAATGCTCCCAAACTGAGTTGGCTCAGCTGAAGTCTCTTTTTTCCCTAGTTGGTGTGTTTTCTTATCCTTCTGAGCTCAGTGTATAATAAATCCCATATGCTGTATTTTTATGATGAAGTAACAATGCAACTTATATGTGTCAATTGCATCGCCCAAATCATATGGTTATTTCGACTTAATAATTTTTTATGAAAAATAATTTTGGGAAATTTTGTATATTAATCCATTCTTGAATTTTCTAGTATGGTGTAATGTTCCTTATAACATTGAGGTGAAGATATTTGATTAGTAGCTATCTTGTAGCCTACTGGTATTTTTGTCAAACTTTTATTATATTGTCATAGAGTCATAAATTTAGACCTGGAAGGGACCTTAGATGTCATCTAAGTTCAACTCTTTCATTTTAAATATGGGGATTCTCAGGCCTAGAGAGATTAAAGAACTTGCCCAAAGACACTAAAGTACTAAATGGCAGAGCTAAGATGTAAAAATCAAGTCATAGGACTGTAGAATCTCAGATTTAGTAGAAGGAAGTACCTGCAATGACCTGGTCTAATCCCCTCATTTTACAAAGAAACTGAGGATTAGAGAGGTTAAGTGAATTTCCAGTTAAAAATTATAGTGGTATAAAGGCTCACAGCTGATAAAATGCTGAACTAGCAGTCAGGGAGACCTGTGTTCAGATCAGGCTTCAGACACTTAATAATCTTTGACCCTGGGCAAGTGACTTAACTCTCTTTAAATCCCAGTTTCCTCATCTGTAAAGGAGAATTAATTATAGCACTTACCTCACAAGGTTGCTGGGAAGAGCACAATATGTAAATCACTTTGTCAAAAACTACAGAAATACTAGTCATTATTATTTCCCAATGTTACCAAGGTAGGAGGTGGTAGGATCAAGATTTGAATATAGGTTCTCTAACTCCATATTCCCCTCTTTCTCCTTGGTGTACCACATGGTATGTTGGTTTTCAATTCTATTTATATCTATTTTATCAACAAATCAATAAGTATCAATAATACTATGTTTCAGGTGCTATGCTAGGCACTGGGGATATAAAAACAAAAATTAAATAGTTCTTGCCCTCAGTAAGCTTACATTCTAATAGGGAAACAACATGCACATATATAAGAATATGGAAAATATACACAGAATAAATACAAAGTAATTGCAGAATAGGGCAGGTAAGTGATGCAGTGGACAGTGCTAGACCTGGAATCAGGAAGACTTGTCTTCATGAGCTCAAATCCAGACTCAGACACTTATTAGATAGGTGATCCTGGGCAAGTCACTTAACCCTGTTTGTCCTACTCTCCTCACCTGTAAAATGAGCTGGAGAAGTAAATGGCAAACCACTCCAATATCTTTGTCAAGAAACTGGCAAAGAGTTGGACATGACTGAAACAACTGTACAACAACAAAAAACAACAATTGCTGAGGGAGATACAAACAGCTGGGAGGACGAGGAAAGGCTTTATTTTAGACAGGTTATATAGTGAGATCCATAAGACTATTAAAAATGATGGACATAGACCCTATCTTTAGGGAACACAATTTTATTAAAGTTTTATTGTGTTGTATATCCTTTATATTTATGGCAAAGGAAAAGACTTTTTAAAACTATATTTTTCAGGTCCCTGATACACTGAAAAATATAGTTTGCAATTAGATCCCTACTCCCCTAGTTCTAGAAATATGGAGAATCGTGGAATAGGATAGAGATCCTTTTCAGCAGGAAGATCTGAATTCAGTTAAGACAAGTCATCTAATTTCTTCATGAAAGACTGCAATGCTATATAATAGACCTTTATCTCTTCTCCTAGAATAAGAATTCTTAACCTGGCATCTGTGGATTCCTTGGTTCAATGCATAGATTTTAGGGGATATATTATCATTACTAAAAGGGTAATTTGGTCTGGTCATGATGAGTTATTTTTTTCTATTGATCAATTGGATTCTGCAGGTGAAAGATCATATCACTTCCATGATTTTCTTTGGTCAAGAGTGATATAAAGCAGCATGACATAGAACTTCATAGTTTTTTGAATTATAGTTATTTCAAGCTAGTGAAATAGGAGAGGGATAAAAATAATTGTTATTGACATGAAGTAGTGAATGAAATTAAAGGAATGATTCAAAAGTTAAAGTGCTATTGTGTATATTTCAATAGTTTCAGACATGAGAGATCATGTATTTGTGTTCATTAAAATTTTTTTTAAAACAAATGCTTTATTAACTTCTGTTTTACATCATTCATTTCCGCCAGATTTTGAGTTACAATCATTTTCCCCCCGTTATTCCCCTACCCAACCTCCCAGAATAGCAGTCCCACAAGATATCGCTTCCTCCAATCTGCTCTCTCCCATACCTTCTCCCATACCCCCTTCGACTTTTCCATTAGAGGAAGGTGAATCTTTGTGTCCCAATGCAGGCACATCTTATTTCCCAATTATAAGCAAAAGAGTATTAATAATAGTATTTATATATATTTGAAACATTTAATGTTAAGACCTCAAATTTCAGATCCATTTCCTTCCTCCCTTGTCACCCATTCCCTCTGGGGAGAGAAGTAATTCAGTATATGTTGTACATGTCTAGCTATGCAAAACATTATCATAGTAGATATGTTGTACAAGGCTGCTTACAATTCCCTCCCACTCATCCCACCCCCCCCACCTGGTCCATTCCCTACATGATCCTGTCCCTCTTCTATAGTGGGTTCTTCCAACCTTCCCTCGCCCAAGGATGCCCTCCCATCCATCATCCCTCCTCCCATCCCCCTTCCCCCTATTATGCTGCAGGTTGAGATATCCCATTTAGTATGTGTGTCATTCTCTCCCTGAACCACATTCAATGAAAATGTGGTTTTGCCTTTTTTGCCTTCCTAATCTCCCCCTCCCTTGCAACCACTTCCCCTTGCTTCTTCTACATGAATTAGTTTACCCTACCCTGTCTCTCCCCATCTCCTCTTGCCACTTTCCTCTCTCACCTCATAATTTCAACCCTTGAGTATTCTCCCTTCCCAACAGATTCAACCTATGCTCTCTATCCATATATAACTGTAAGCATATACACACACATTCACATATGTATTCATATGACCACACACCCTTCTTCTATTATTTTCATAGTGAGAAAGATATCATCAGTTACAGTTATTGCTTTTCCATATAGGAATGTAAATAGTTCAACTTTGATAAGTTTCTTTTGATTTCTTTTCCCTGATTACCTTCTCAGGCATCTCTTCCTTCTTGTGTCTGGATGTCAAATTTTCTATTCAATTCTGGTTTTTTCCTCAAGAATGCTTGAAAGTCCTCTATTCCACCAAATGACCATATTTTCCCCTGAAACAAAATACTCAGTTTTGCTGGGTAGGTGACCCTTGGGATCATTCCCAGCTCTTTTGCCCTCTGAAATATCATATTCCATACCCTTCGATCCCTCAGTGTAGAAGCTGCCAGGTCCTGGGCTATTCTGATTGTGTTTCCACAATATTGAAATTGTTTCTTCCTGGCTGCTTGTAGTATTTTCTCCCTGATCTGGGGATTCTGGAACCTGGCTATAATAATCCTGGGAGTTTTCTTTTTGGGATCTTTTTCAGGAGGTGATCTGTGGATTCTTTCAACCTCTATTTTGCCCTCTGGATCTAAACATCAGGGCAATTTTCCTTGAGAATTTCTTGAAGGGTGATTTCTAGGTTCTTTCTTTGATCATGGCTTTCAGGTAGTCCAATAATTTTTAAATTGTCTCTCCTGGATCTGTTTTCCAGGTCTGTGGTTTTTCCCATGATATATTTCACATTGCCTTCTACTCTTTCATTTGTTTGAATCTGCTTAACAGCATCTTGATTTTTCCTAAAGTCATTAGCTTCCATTTGCTCCAGTTTAACTCTGAAGGAATGAATCTCCTTAGTGAACTTTTGAGATTCTTTTTCCATCTGGCAAATTTGACTTTTTAAGGCTTTCTTCTCCTCATTGCCCTTTTGGGCCTCCTTTGCCATTTGAGTTAGTCTGTTTTTTAAGGTATTGTTTTCCTCAGTCAGGCTGTTGACCCTCATTTCATACTTTTCCTGCATCCTTCTCATTTCTCTTTCCAATTTTTCCTCCACTTCTCTTATTTGATTTTAAAAGTCCTTCTTAAGGTCCTCTATGGCCTGCAACCCGCTCATGTTTTCCCCTGGGGCTTTTGGAGCAGGACTTCTGACCTCACAGTCCTTTTCCCTCTCTATGGCCCCAAAATGGAAGTCTAGGGTTGCATTTTTCTGTTTCCTTTGCCTTGGCATGTTGCCACTTAATTACTTGACTTTTGGGCTTGTTGCCACACTATGGCTTTAAGGCCAGATAGAGGAATTTTCATCCTGAACGTGTGGGGGGCAACTTCCATTTCTGGCAAGCTGTAAACCCACCCATGACTTCCACCCTAGATCACAATCCAGATCCAGGGAGGTTAAAGCAAGAGCAATTACCCCCAAGACTGATCGCTGGATCTCCCTACAATTTGCAGGCCAGGAGCTGGAGCTGCCTCTGAAAAGTACAAAATGGTGTGTCTCCTCAGCAGCTTCTAGCCCCCAGGGGAGGGAGCCGACGCATTCCCCAAATACTGGTCCCAAAGTCCATAGGACACTAACCTCTCACTTTGTCCTAGGCATGTCTATGTTGATAATTCTGGAATCACCACAGCTGCTGGTGTTCTGGGGTCTCTCCAGCTGGCTGCTGGCCCTGCCGCCCTGGGGCTAAAACCTTGGCTCACTCGGACCTGGGCTCGGCTCTGCTCCCCACACTCTACAAGCTGTGTGCTGCCATGTGCTGCTGGCTCCCAGAGTGCTGCGCTGGTCCTTCCTCTAGGGCTGCTGGGCTTTCCTCAGTGGGAGATTAGCTTCTCTGTGTCGTTCTGTGGGTGCTGGGGCTCCAGAAGTTGTTCAGAGTCCCCTTTTACATAGTTTGGGTGGAATCTGGGGGCAGATTGACTTGGATGAGCTGTTTCTACTCCACCATCCTCATTAAAAATTTTTAAAGTGATTATACTCCTTTCCAGATGGATATCAGACCAAAAGTAACTGATCCTTGTACCTTCTTAGTGTGATTATAATCGTCCCTCCTCCCCTTTTTAGAAAAGAGCATGCTTATATTCCTAGAGCTCAAGTTCATTTGCTTAAGACTTTCCTTATCAGTAGAGATTGATGCCTTATGTCTACATAGGGGCCATAGTTGTTGAGAGCCTGGGAGCAGAGTGGTCTTTTTCTTCTAGCTTTGAGTTTGGGAGGACATATGATTACAGATTATTTTCAATAAGAGGTCTCTGAGGGAGAATAAAACTCTGGGATGAAAGTGATACTCAAACATGTCCCTATCCCCAGTGTAAGCCAATAGCACACAGAAATCAGAAAAAAGTATACAGATGAGAATATATACCAGACCATACATAAAATGAATGAACTCTCCCATTGGGAATGAGATCTCAGTTAGAGAGAGAGAGAGAGAGAGAGAGAGAGAGAGAGAGAGAGAAGAGAAGGAGAGGGAGGAGAGGAAAAGGGAGAGGGACAGGAAGAAGGAGAGAGAGAGAGTCAGTCCCAGGTCTCATCCAAAGAGAAACTCCTCAAAAATTTCTAGTAAGCTAGAGATAGACATGTTGAGGTGACAACTCCTCTTTGTGTGAGTTTCTTCATAGAGTCTTTTTATACCTTCAGGGACCTTTCTCTGTAGAGAGTATGGATGACTGTCTCTTCTCTCTTGAAACTGGAAATGAGAAGACCAAAATCTCTCTTCTCCCAAGCTCTTGCCAACTCCATCCCTCACAACAGGCACAAAGGATTGAATAATAAACTTCCACCAATAAGAAGTTTCTTAAACAAATGGGCTTGGAGGCATGGGTTACATATGTAATAGAAATTATAGGAAGGGTGATATCTTGGATTGTTTTAAGGTGACAGTATTGGAAAGAGAGAAGGCAGAAAGGTAGTAAGGATAGAAATGTAATATAGCAATAGATTAAGGATAGTGATGCAAGCAGGAGCAGCTAGTTGGCCCAGTGGATAGAATGTCAGGTCTAGAGTCAGGAAGACTTATCTTCCTGAATTCAAATCTGACCTCAGACACTTTCTAGCTATGTAGCCCTGGGCAATTCATTTAATCCTGTTTGCCTCAGTTCCTCATCTGTAAAATGAGCTGGAGAAGGAAAGACAAAACCACTCCAGTATCTTTGCCAAAAAATCCCAAATGGGGTCACAAAAAGTCAGACATAACTGAAAATGATTGAACAATAACAACCACAACAGCAGTAACAAGTAGGTCCAAGGGGATCCTTTGTCATCAAAATCCTTGACATCTGGTACTTCTACTGGTAAGGATCAAAATTTAGAAAAAGGAAGAGAATGTTGTTTTCATTAATAAAATGAACAGCTAGACAAAAGCATTAAGTAGGAAGGTAACTGAAGTTTAGAGGATTGACAAAGAAGTATTTCAATTCTTTATTAAGGTGAATATTTCATCAGGTGGTAGAGAACTCAACTCATCCACACTCATCAATATGAAAAACTCCATAGAGGTTCCTTAACATATTGGTGACCTTCTCTCATGTTCTCTTGACATTGCATAAATATTACCATAATGTGCCAGTGGTCCATTAAGGTATTTCTTCTTCTCACTAGTTGAAAGGCCAACTACTTATTCTAGTAAATAATTCTGTGATGATATACTTTTTGCAAGTTCTCCAATGTAATTCAATATTGTAATAAATACACATCCTTCTCATACTCACCACATACTTAGCCATCATCCTTTGAGTCACAAACAAATATGGGTCTTCAAAGAGGTATTCCAGAACTTAATGTTATACTACATGCTTGGAAAAAATCAATGGTTAAAAAAAGGGACTTGATTTCAGGGGAAATCTTGGTATGATTAAAAATACTATGCAATTCCCAATTTCCAGAGGCCATCAAACCCACTCTCTGCCTCTGTTAAATTTAGGGTCCAAATCATCACACATGCACAAGACACTTCTGCTGATTGTCCAGTTTTATGTGTTTCCTATTCAGCAGAATGTCATATGATGGATCATAAGCATTCTTCATATACTAGGTGTTTGTACAAGTGGGTTTATATATCTGTGTGTATGCGGTGGGGCTCAGGGAGGGGTGGTTAGGTCAAGTTCATTGGAATAATTATGTTATCATTTAGGAATCTCTGCAATGTTCTGAGACTTGATTGGATTTAGCACAACTTCTCTAAAAACAGTATTATCAGGAGGAGAACCTTATTGTCTCTATGTCATTTGAACTCTGACTTGGATATCCTCTATGACAGTGGTAAACACCATCAGTGGCCTTATATATCTCAGGTTTATGTCTTACTTAATTAGATTCAAT
Source organism: Gymnobelideus leadbeateri (assembly GCA_011680675.1). Taxonomy (NCBI): domain Eukaryota; kingdom Metazoa; phylum Chordata; class Mammalia; order Diprotodontia; family Petauridae; genus Gymnobelideus; species Gymnobelideus leadbeateri. The sequence goes on from WOXC01001140.1 coordinate 11,281, forward strand.
GTCAGATGAACTTATCTATGGTCAGTGTGTTTCAAGGTATGTATGATTTTGATAAATTTACAGGAAACACCTTGTTTGAGAACAAATTTTAAGATTCCATTTGTGTGGTACCAGTAAAATGCTTGAAAAAAAAATGTCAAAAGACAATAAACACAGGGGGATCTTATTTACTCTACCATTTTCAGCCAATTGTGAGTCTATAAAAAAGTGTTTGCTATGAATACTACTTTTATTTGTGAAAGCTTTTCTTACCCTTTTCTTCACAAACTTTTATCAAGATGTGTAAATTATTCTCTAAAGATTTTGTATAGGTGGAAACATAGGCCACATGGTTTGGGAAGGTTTGATGTTGTCTTTTTCATCTTTATGCATAATATGTTTAAATGCTTTCAAGTAACATGCAATTTTACCTCTCAACAGCTTAAAAATTGTATCATCTCTTCTATGGACATCCTCTGTGTACACTTGGTCCATTATTATTGCACTTTCTATCTTTGGGTTTTTTTTTTAGAACCATTTTTATTTCTCCATGTACCAAACTGGGAACTAAGATGTCAGATTCCAAATGCACCTGTTCCGTTGTCACTAGTAAAGAAAATACTTTGTTATAAGAAGCTTTGTCTATTTATCATTGGAATTTAGTATTTTTATTCAATAAGGAATTTTAAAACCAATCAACTAAGCAATAAGAATTTAGTAGATATCTTCTATGTACCATACTTTATACTAATCTCTGTTGATACAAAGACAAAAATGAAACAATCCCTGACCCCAATGAGTTTGCATTTTAATGACAGAGATAACAAATGTGTATGAGAATATATAGAAGATAAATACATGCATACATAATATACATCTATCTATTTACATATACACAAACATGTAGCCATATGCATATGCAATCAGCAAGATGGTACACAGTGAATAGAGTGTCAGGCCTGAAGTCAGAAGACTTGAATTCAAATTTGTCTTCAGACACTTAATAGCTATGTGACCCTGGGCAAGTTGGTCAAACTCTGTTTGCCTCAGTTTCCTAATATGTATAATGGGGATAATAATAGCACCTACCTTCAGGGTTTTGGTGAGGATCAAAAGTGCTTAGTAGAGTGCTTGGTACATAGCAAGTATTATATAAATGTCAGCCATTGTGTATATATTATTTGTGTAAATGTGTGTATGTGTTTATTGAGATATATCACCTGATTATTTTGGGATAACAGAAATGAATGACAGGAATAGTAACTCCATGGGTCAGAAAAAGCCCTCTTAGATTTCCAGGCTGAGAATGAGTACTAGGACAGGGCTAAGGAGGGTGAAGGTGGCAAGGGCTGAGGGAACTGGGTGAGAGATTTAAAGCATGCTTCAAAAATTAGGTAAATACAGTGGTTGGTTGTTATCTCTCATTATTGAAGAGGACCAAGATGACATTATCTTATTAGTCAAGTTACATTGTTTTAGACTATGACTGAGATCAACACAAGCTCTGAATGCTCTACCACAGATTGGGCACAAATAGTCCATGTGAACATTTGGGTAGATTCTCTAAATTTGCATATTTCCTGTTTCTTTTGAACTACTTCAATTCTGCTTTCCTCATAGAGTACAGCACCTTTTCTATTGAGAGCATGCCATGCTGGTTGGTCCTTTGCCAGTGTCTCCCATGTCATGCAATCAATTTCAAAGTTCTTCAGAGAGACTTTGAGAGTGTCCTTGCATCATTTCTCCTGACCACCATGTGAGTGCTTACCTTGTGTGAGTACAGTGGGTGAAAAAGCACTGATGATGGTAGAGTATGGTTTTCCTGCAAGTGGCAATCACATTGTCATGAGCATGTCATTCACTCCTTTTGGTAGGCTTGGTGATTAGATTAATTTTGATTGCAGGATTTACACCAGCTTCATGATGGTCTCTGTGGCCACTCAAAAATAAAAGCATATCCAGCTCCAACTTAAGTAATTTGGCCTTCATTTGCCAGTTTTGCTTCACCCAGGACAGCTATTTGGATGCAATATCTGTTGGGTTCTTTTACAATAAGAGCTGTTCATCTTTCATGTCTACTGGATTTAATGCTGTCCATAAGTGTGTGCACTGTACATGTGCCGATGGTGAGAGGAATCATTGTTGCAAAAGTTTTTTCTGCATTTTTGTTGTTGTTGTTTTGACTGCAGAGTGAGATCTCTGCTTGCTACAGTAAACAGGCCGGGGTTGGGTAAAGCAGATGATTTTTAGGGCATCTTTTCTAGTCCCTTCTAGCCTCACAGCAGGAGGTGAAAAGCATAGTCCTTAAAAAACTACTCAGATACACAGGGGACTGCCAAATCCTACTGCTGCTTCTGGGAAGAAGACAAGCCTATGGCCTGGGCTGCCTCTGTGCAGGGTTGTGACTATATCTCCTAATGTATCTGCACCTGCTGCTTCATCAGTTGCCTGTCCCCACAGTATTTTGAGTTAGGTAAAATGGTATGGGTGATGTCTTTTGTCTTATGCATAAATTGGATTTAAGTGAGGCAAAGTTGCTCGGTCTCACTCTCTCTTCCACAGTCATCACAGTACAATGGCAGGACGGAGTCAAGATGACTGTCGATGGCCCAGGATTGCAGTGGATGACCTTGGCATCTTTGATGTCTTATCAAGCTCTAAGGGCTCCACAGCACATGCTTCACCTGCCTTCATGGCCATTGGAACAAATTTTTTTCATCTGCCCATTCCAACAGGGAAAGTCTTCATGTGTTTGGGGTAGACACCCTCCAACTTTCTGAAGGGTTTGAGACCCCTTGCTAAAATGGTTTACTGGGGTTTGACTGATGGGCATGCTACAGTTTCTTGGAGCCACAGTTGAGAGTTGAGTTGATCAGGTAGACACCAAAGGTCGAAAACCATTTTGAAAAGGCTTGACAGCCTTCATACCGGAGCTACTAGTTTTCTCTGAAACCCCACAACACAGTGGAAGCAGCACTATGATAGCCTAGGACTGGGAATCAGGAAGATTGTCGCTGTCCAATAGGTTACATTATATGATGTTTGAAAGACCTTCAAAGTCTGAGTCTATGACTCTATGAAATACTCTATGTCAATTGATCATTCTGATAATGGCATAGATATCATTACCAAAAAGAAACTGGTCTAATGTTCAGCAAAATGTTTCCCAGGACCTATTCATTGTGAAGTAGTAGAGTATAGTGAGTAGAGGGCTGGCTCTGAGGCCAGAAAAGCCTTCATTAAAGTCCTACCTAAGATAGATGCTGTGTGACCCTGGGGAAATGAATTAACTTCTCAGTCTTGTAGTCAGCTCTCTAAGACCATATACTACAGAGAGGATGCCACCCCACATTGACAAAGGAGGGTTTTCTTCACCTGAGAGTTCCCTATATTCTAGTCTCCCTTATACATTTTTATGCCACACTTTGTCATTAACATTATTCATACTACTTATTCTCCTCTTGTTTTTTGTCCTTCATACTCGAAGAGGACCAATGACATCATGATGTTGGAGTCAAGTGGGTTCGACTGTGACTGATTAGTCCAATTTAAGTTCAGAAGGCTCTGGCATAAATTGGACACAAATAGTCCATTTGAACATTCGGGATGGAGAAGTGCATCTCACATTTCCTTTGTGCTACTGGGATTCTGCTTTGATCACAGAGCATAGACTTTTCTTTGAAACAGGCACACCAGGATGGGCGGTCCTGTGCCAGTATATTCCCTGTCTTACAATCTATACTGAAGTTCTTCAGAGACTTTGAGAGTGTCCTTGTACTGCTTCTTCTGATCTCTGCATGAGCCCTCTCCTTGTGCCAGTTCTCCATAAAATAGTCTTATAGGCAAAAATATGTTTGGCATTCACACAGTTCTTGGCAGCAGAGTTGGAATGCTTGGCAGGTCAGCTCAAGAGAGGACTTTAGTATCTGGTACAATATCTTGCCAGGAAATTTGCAGAATCTTCCCAAGACAATTCAAATGGAGGTGGTTCAATTTTCTGGCATGGTAATGGTAGACTGTCCAAATTTCACAGACATACAACAATGAGGTCAGCACAATAACGGCATACCAAACTGAGGATCTACTTATACTCCTGTTGTTTGGCCTTTCTTCTCAAAGAGGATATGACATCAGGAAGGTGATGTCATGACTTGCAAGTGACTTGGATTTAGGTGAGGCAGGGCTGTGCAAATTCATCAATCTCACTCTCTTCTCTGGAGCCATCTGTGTCCAGTGGGAAGATAAATATCAGGACAATTAGAGATGGCCCTGGATGCAGTGGGAGACCTTGGTCTTGTTAAGCTAACATCTTTCCTAGGTCTCAGTTTGTCTAAGGCAACACTAATTCAGTGATTAAAGCTAATTGTAACTCAGTAACCAAAAAATACTTCTTTGATATTTCCATAGATTTGTGCACTCAACAATCTGTGCACTTCCTTCAACCAGTCAAAAGTTGCCACTTGTACAAGATAATGATTAGTTTCAGTTCCCTAATCTGTAAATAGAGAGGTTTGTACTTGATGCACTTAGCTCTGAACCTATTATCTTATAATACCAAGTTGAAAGAATAATGACTTTGACTTTGACAACATACTCTATCATTTGGAGTAAGATGAAGTGTTTTGAAAGGTGATCTTAAACACAAAGAGAGAGAGAGAGAGAGAGAGAGAGAGAGAGAGAGAGAAAGAGAGAAATTTGTAAGGATAAAAGCTTTTGCATCATTAGATGTTATATGAAATAGATTCTGATATGAATGGAAGATTATTTGTCTTCCAAAACTCCCATTTGGGAAGATAGAAAAAAAAAAACAAAACAGAAAACAACATGAGTTTCTGTGTGATTGTGGATCAGTAACATTTTTAGTGGTCACAGATTTGTATTTGGGAAGGTGAAAATCCTTTGGAAACCCATTTTACTGTTCAATCTGATACATTCATTGAGGGATGCTTAGCAAAGTATATCTGCAAACTGTCTGAAGGTTAATTTTTTTCCCCTGCTGTGATAAGTACACTCATTTGAATTAACTTTCAGTGACTTCCTGTAGGCAATCACCTGCAGATGCCCACCTGTAGGAGAGCAGAGCAGCTATGTTTTAATATAAATAGACCAGAATAATGAGACATTTTTCCATTTCTCTCCAAGAAAGGAAGCATCTTGCTCCTGCTGTTCAATACATTTTTCAGAGCATGTGACGATCAAAAAAAGTCTTTTTTTTTTTTAAGAAAAAAGCTATGAACAAAGTTTAAAAAGATGAGTAAGAAATTAAAGAAAATTCATCCTACAGTGGTGCAAGTTAGTACCATGCACCTGGCAAATGGGCTCCGAAGGGAAGTGATTCTATGTGAGAGAAATGCTTGCTAAGCAGCAGAGCTAAAAAAGACAAGTGGGTGACAATGTATTGAAAATTAGATAGAAGGCTGCAATGTGATACTGTGGTAAAAACTGTAGATGTAATGAGATGAGACAGTGCAAAGGGAAAACTAGACTGCATAACAGGAAAGAAATCCTAAGTGTGAGGTCGATTACACTGCCAAATAGCTTCCCAAGAAGTGGTGGGAACTCTATCACCTGCATCATTTTTTAAGGAGACTGGGAAATCAGATTGAAGGTAGAAAGCTGGGGTCACAGATGTAGTTGAACAATTGATTAGCAAGTGATTAAATAAGTACTTTTGATCTCAAAGTAGGAAATTTTTGCCCACTTTCTAATTTAATGGTTTCCATCCACAATAGAAAATAGCAAGGGTTAATATTTTGTCTTCATGCTAGCTTTTTGTGAATACTACTAGTCATGGCTTCTTGTTAAATTGCTTTAAAAACAAATATGCTATTTCTGGGTCCTTTTACTCCTTGTATGCACAAGGTGAGGGTTCCTGTAATTCAGTATAGTTTTCCTTTACTCTGTTGCATCTTCATTGTTTCTCTAGTTTTTACCATAATATCATACTGCAATGTTCTATCAAATTTGAGGGAGAACCTAGAGCACTGGGTGGGAGTTGCAAAGAGATCAATTGAGGCTCTATAAGAACCTTCCAAAAAATTAGAACCAATTGAGAGCAGAGACTGTCTCAAGATTAGGTAGATCTCTCCTCCTTGTCATGCTGAGGGTGGGCCACCATTTATTGGGTATGTTATATTAGGTTTGGGTTTGTTATTGTTATTATTATTGTTGTTTTGGTTTTATTTTTGTTTCCTGTATGACTTGGATTAGATATGTGAGGTATAAAAAGTTCAAGAGACATAATTTCTGAGTAACTAATCATTTTAGTAATTATGCTAGTGGATAATTAACAAAAGGTGTCAGTGTTATTTTCAAATGCCAAAGACCCCTCATGGAACCTACTTAATGCTTACATACCCTTGGAAGAGTGGGCATTCCCAACAGATGGCAACCAATTCTGATTGGTTAACAGTTAATTAGAGTCTGGATATTATAATGAGATTTGGGTTTATTCCAATGAGGGGCTGGAAGAAGGGACTTTGATCACTCAGTCTTAGAAGAAGACACTTACCTCTTATCAAGACTATCCACATCTATGGCAATCTAGACAAAAGGGGTTCCACCTCTACCAGGAACTGGCTGACTAAAACACAATGAGCTGGATTTCACTGGACTAGAATTAGGATCTCTTTGTAAGGTTTTTCTATTTGGGTGGGGCAACAACTCCACCCAGATAAGATAGTCTAGGTGGGGTAAATTTTTGGGCAAGGTCAGAGATCTCCTTGAAAGTCTGGACTTTAAAATAGGAAAAGGAAAAACAACAACAACAACAACACTGGATCTTCCCAATAATTGATAATTTAAGAGAGAGATGACCATTTCTGTCAGATGGTTGATGAGACACCATTTTTCTATCAAAATCTGTCATCCTGCTATGTGGTGAAATTGAGTCAAGGAGGCAGGTAGCAAACCAACAAAAAAAATAACAAAAAATCCACACCTTTATTATGTTGTACCTTAATAAAAGCGAGACAGAAGATCCCCAAGATTAAATTTAAAAAGTGGATTTTATCACCGCAGAACACCGTGGGACCATCAGGGTGCATGGTCACCCACATCAGACAGCACCTTTACACAGTCAGTGTGCCTGTTTTATAGAGGTTCCATAGCCAGGTTACCTAAGCTGAAATTACAGTGATGTAAGCTGAAACTCCAATGATTGGTCAGTGTACACTTGAAACTACAATTAGTGATTGGTCAGTATACATTTGAATTTCCCATCAAACCCTAAGCTGGGACTCCCACCCACAGATTAATCAAGGGTAAGCAAGGGGTGGGGGTTTACAGATTAAGCAAGGTGGAGTTCTCTGTTTTACAAATCAGTGAAGGAAAGGTTGGGCTGCCTGTTTTACAAATCAAGGAAAGGGTGAGTGGATTTGTGTCTGACATTCAGGAAGGGCAAAGTGACAAATCAAAGAGGGAAGGGCAGAGTGGAGCTGGTTCCAACATTCCCTACTCTTTCTTGTAAGTATGTCAAACCTTTGACATAGCTGGGTTCACATCTAGGGGTCACATCTAGATTACCCAATTCTGTTCCTAAAGGATGGGGGGGGGGTCCCTGATAATTAACATTAATGGAGTTAACACTAGATTTAAGGAATTGTAGAAAACAATGAGATAGGGTCCTACAATTAGGGCTAAGATTAGGAGAGAGGCCAATACCAATACTAATACCAAGGCTGATATCAATTTAGTGAGTTAGGGGGATGTTCCAGTACATTCTCAGAATTTTCTAGCTCCCTCTGTCCATTAACAATATTCTGGTGTACCAACTTCAGACTCTCCCTCACCACTCCAGAGTTGTTTGCACAGAAGCAATAAGCCTCACCAAGGACTGCACACAGGCCACCCAGTTTAAGAAGGTCAAGGCCTCTGTGGTTCTGAAGAACCACCTCTGCCACAGAGTCCACCTGTCTTTCCAGGGCTGAGATGGACTGCTCTATGTGGGAGAGGTCAATATTTACCTGTGTACTTAAGGCCTGATAGTTGGCCTCCCCTTAATCAAGGCTGCCATCCCAGTCGCTGCAGAACCCACAAGACCCAAGCCCACTGAGATGGGAATGAGGAGTGGTACTGCTTGCCTAAGGTGGTGGCTCAGTTGCCCTTCTGGGAAAAGTAATGCCAACCTTGTTCACCTGGGAGAAGGGTGACTTGAAGAATTATGGCCACTAGGATACACAGGGGGCCCTCAGTGTGTTGTTGTCTGAGGAACACTGTAGCAGAGACATACTGGGTAAGGCCATCATGGCATGCCCACCAGGCTCCTAGAGGGGCAGGGAAGTAGTCTGAGCTAGAGGCCTGAATCATGTGTGTTTTTCCCACAACTTGAGCTATACTGAGAGCTGGATAAAGGGGTGCTGGATGATATGAGGCAGAAACCTGTTCCCTGTGCATTCCCAAGGGAGAGCCTTGGGTGGTCCCAATCACAATTCTGTGTTGGAAATAAGGGTGACTGAGGCATTTAGTGCCACCCCTACATAGTAAGGAGGCTGGGGTTCAACACAAATCCAGAAATCTTTTCCCAACATGTGGTTAGAGCTGTTAAGTGTTTTATGAACAGCTGACAGAAGGGCAATTAAAGGGACCTGATAATTTCGAGATTCCTGAATCTTTGAAGATGAGGGGGTGTATGACCTGACAGGGGCCCATGTGGTGACAGCTGGTATTGTGATTTGGACATTGGGGTTCCCTATTGGAGCAGGGATAGCTAAACAATGGGATGACAATGGGGGACAGGCACAGGAGGCTTTTTGGTTATAGTCAGTACTAAGGTCTTTCCCACCTGCACTCCTTCCTCCTTCAGGGACTATGATTCCCAGGACTTGAGAAAACAGGGTTCCCCAGGCGGGGATTGTATGGATTCGGAACAATGGGTCCAATCCCTCACTAGCGCCTGCCTAGTAGCACAGGGAGGCACCAGGACTAGGAGAGGGGAGGTGGTAAGCTGTGACACAAGCACAGACACACAGGCATCCTGTATTTGAACAGAGTAGGTAACCTGCATCTACTGGTGGGCCCCCAAATAGTCCAGTTCTGGGGAACAAGGAGCTGAGGGGTAGCTATGTGCTCCGGTTCTGGAAAAGTCCAGGATTGTCTATTTCCTGTGGTTAACACCCAGGTATAGCTTAGTCTGGGGGCATGGGGATTGTGGGGGACCGAGCAAGGAGGTAAAAGGGGAATTGATAGATTTGGGATGTCCTGTCCACCAAAAGTGAACCTTAGTTCATTTAGCCAATCAAGTAAGGAACAGTATCATGGTGTTTTCTCTAACATATTTCTGGATCTCTATAACTAAGGACTATGCATTCACCTTAAATTGTTAATGTCATGTGGCCTACATACCCCCTTAAGGTTTGGGTAGAATGTGTGGAACCCACAAGTGATATGAATACAGAAAACAATTTGTACTTGGTGGCTGATGGCAGGAGCTACAATAATTTGAATTACTTAGGACAACCAATGATCCTGAGGCAATAATGGCATGCATATATTTTTTCAATGACTCAGAGGAATAACTTGCTCTGACTCCCACTGCCCAAATGCAGGTATGTTACATATCATCCTTCCCCCAGGATTCTATGGTAACCTTCAGGAATTTGAGGATGTTTAATCTCAGTTATTTTGCCTACTATTTGTCAAGCCTCTATTAATTATGTTCCCTCAATTTTACAGATCATTTCAATATCTGGAAGGCATCATTCCCCTCTATACCACCTCAGTGACTTAGAAGGTAGATTAAGTTCACAGGTTAATTCAACTCCCATAGTTAGTCCCACTAAATTCATGTCCAAAATCCCTTGGGATTTAATTCTGGTGCCCTATTGTCTAATGGCTTCCCTGCCAGGCTGCTGTCAAGAGATGTCCTGGAACCTGGGTTCTGTTTCTCTATCTCTTTCTGTCTCTCTGTTTCTTTACCTCCCTGTTTCTTGGCTTAAAGAAATATTGTAATTGGAACAGATGAAGCTGTGACACTATGAGCTCTAAAAATTCAGAAAAAGAGTTGTCAGAGTTGTAGGCCATGCCAGAGTTCTTATTTAGGCAAGTCTGTGTAGCAGCAAGCACCCCAATATCCCCAGGGTGACTGCCAACACAGGTTCTTAGATCTGCTTTTCAAAAGGAAAGCAACTCAAAATGGGTTAACAAGCTTACTTTAATCAAACAAACATATATTACCTAGTTCAGGGGGAAAAGGTCAGCACCCCGAACTTCAGAGTATACAGACAGATCAAACAGACAAGCTTCCAAACTGTTCAACAATTATCAATACCAAAATCACAGTTACCAGAGAGGGAAGCATCAACATCTGGGTTTTCAAAGCCAGGGGGCTCTCAACAACAGCTTCCCAGAGTCTCATCTGGTCAAATCACACAACACTTCTCAAAGTGAGCCCCAAAGCAAAGCCTCAAAGCAGGGGTTATATAGTCTTCTCCTGGTTCAGAGAATGTAACCACCTTCTTCATCCACTGCCCAATCACACAGCATCAAGGTGTGGTCATTCCTAAAAACCAAGCCTCCTACCACAGGCTCCATGTGACCACATTCAACCTATTAGGAGGCAGAATATATTTTCAAATCAAGGAAGGTTCTCAGAGTCACTTAAGTCAATCAAAGTCACTTAAGCCAATCAAAGGGCCTAGGGGCAGGGAAGATTTTCAAATCTGCATTTCCATTATAGTCTGGTGAAGAGAGAAGCTCAAGGAACCAGCCCTCTTTGATGCTGTTGATCACTCCCTTCTTCTAGTTTTCTGGAGTATCTCTCTCCTGTTTCTCCTCCTACCTATCTGACCACTCCTTCTCTGTCTCCTTTGTTCCATTCTCCTCCAGATCACCCTCTAATCATATTTGTCTGTCAGGGTTGTATCCTACACCCTCTTCTACCTCTATACTACTTTATTCAGTAATCTCATTAGCTCCTGTGGATTATATAACCAGTTCTGATGATTCTCAAATCTATCTATCCTGCACCAAACTACTGATCTCTAATCTCAGACCTTCAACTGCCTTTCAGACATCTCCAACTATAAGCGTCTTAAACTCAATATGTCTGCAAAAGAACGCTTTCTTTTCTCTCCCCAACCTCTGCCTTCTCTGTTACTGTAGAGGACAATACCATCATCTAGTCCAGGGCTTCCTAAACATTTTCCACTCTCGACCCCTTCAGTGTTTCTTAACCTTCAGTGCTGTTCTAGTCTAGTCTCTAAGGTTTGCAACTTGGAAGTTATTCTGGATTCCTCATTATTTCTCACTCCACACATCCCTCCTCACTGCCATGTGTAATCTATTGCCAAGTCCTGTCAATTTCACACCTTTGCTCCCCTGATCCTGACACCACTGTAGTCCAGGCCCTCATCACCTTGTGCCTTGACTATTGCAGTAGCCTGCTGGTGGGTCTGCTTGCTTCAATTCTTTTATTTCTCCAATCCATACTCCATAGACCTGCTAATGTGATTTTCTTAAAGCACCTGTTGGACCACAATGCAATCTTATTCAATAAACTCCTGTGTCTTCCTATTGCCTTTAGGATCGAATACAAAACACTCTGTTTGGCATTCAAAGGTCCAGTCTTTTTACACCTTATTGCCTGTCATGTACTCTTCTTTGATCCAGTAACATTCACCTCCTGGCTGTTCCATGAATAAGACAACAATAGCCTCTGTTGTACCAATCAATGAAAAATAGTCAAGTCAAAATAAAACTATACAATCCATATAGCAATGTATCCTCATATTCCCTACCTCTCTTTATATTGTTGTTGCTAAAAAGAAGGGAGTGGGGGGCATATTTCCTTATCCAATCTCTAGGACCTTTATTTATTTTTCAGTTATTTGTAATTTGGCTTCCTTTAAGTGATCTTTTTAATTTAGATGACTGAAGAAATTTGTGCATATTTTTCTTCTGATTCTGTTTATTCATTTAGAGGCAGCTGGCTGGGTGCTGTGCTACTTAGAGGCTAAGTCTAGAATCATGAAGATCTGAGTTAAAATGTAGCCTCAGGCATTTAGTATCTAGGCAAATCATTTAATCTATGTTTTAGACTCTGGACAAGCCATTTAATCTCTGTCTTTGTTTCCTCAACTGTAAAATTAGAATAATAATAGCACCTTTCTCATAGGATTATCATGAAAATCAAATTAGAAAATCTTTTTTAAAAAGCTGAGCATAGTGTCTGACTCACTGTAGGTGCTCTCTTAAAGCTCATTTCCCTAGCCCTCATGTCAAATTATATCATTTCTCAAAAATCCTAACAATCTTCTCTCAATTCCCCATGCTGACCATTTCCCAATCATATATGATTATGTTCATGATGTTTTTTTCAACCATTCCCCCATCGTTGACTACTTACATTATTTCCAAAGGGTACAGTTAGGACTATTTGGGAATTTGTATCTTTATTTCTGTTTTTCACTTCTTTGGGGTCAAATTATAAATTAAAAAAAAAAGGCCAGTGGTTCATCTATTACATTCCCCTGACTTTTCAGAACTCTCCCTGCCTAAATTTCTTAGGGTCTAATCTTTGTTTTATGGAGAAGCCAAACTGAATCTCAGAGAAATTAAAAGCCTATCCATGGTCACAGGAGCGGTATGACAAAGGTGAAGATCTAGTTCTAGACCACAGGCCTACTGACTCCTAGTGTTTGTGTCTTTTCACAGTACCAATGGTTACCTATTTTCTGTGGCCATCTTGACTAGAGTGAAATCATCCAGTACTTGGGTTAACTTTGACTATTTGAATGATTGAGAAGTACATCATTAAAAGACAGGAGTTATGCTTGGAGGCACAACAATCCAGCTGTGAGCTTCAGCCCAGCTTCGAAGCTGCCAACTAATTAGGCAGTTGAGAGCATATGTCTTCCTGTGGTTTCACTTGCCCTCATTGGTCTCCATCCTCTATTTTGAATCTGGTCGAACTGTTCCTTTGCGGTTAAACTTTTCCTTTGGAAAGCTTTGCTTTTAATTACGAAATAAAAGTGTTCCCAACACGGAACCATAAAAGATGGTAGCAGTACAGGCTAACCACATGGTGGTCAACCTCATGCGAACTGACTTTTGCCAAGGACTCTGAAAGCAATCCTTCTGAACTAAACTGAAATTCTTATGTCATCCCAGCCCTGTAGTGCAAATCAATCACCAGGGATCCTTTGAGCTCTCACAGACGTTTAGGATTCCAAAGCTTGAGCTCTCTACTTATATTTACAGAAGGACACTAAGATAGAGAGGCAGAAAGAGCAGCCACCATCGGGCCACACATTGGTTCCCAGCATGATATGCAATAATGACCTGTCAGGAAAGTAGGCTGTGTATCCTCACACTGTGAAATATCCTGAGGGACTTTTCTTTATGAATTTGAAAAAAGATTCAGCAGGGCTCTAGGCAAGAAATCATGAGCACAATTTCAATAAGGCATCAGAATCATTTTTTTTTTAGGGGGCATCTTCTCCTTGGTGTGATTTTCATCTGTATTTTTTTTTAATTACAAAAATAAAATGGGTGCCCTGAAACAGTCTCCTAAGCAAGGAGAATGAAGGTTTGTATTTTTGAGAGACCTATACTTGACTTCATAGAGAAGTAGAGGGACTTTGATTAAAAGCCAGTAGGCCTGGGTTTGAATTTTGGCTTTTCTACTTATTGGTTGGGTGATCCTGAGCAATTTAATTAACCACTTTGAGAGAGTTTCCTTAACTGTCTAACTTGCATAATAGCGTCTATACTCATAGACTGGCTTTAAAATCACCATAACATTATATGTAAATGAGTAATTATCATTTGAAGATTTATGATTGCATGGTGATCTTTTACCTTAATTCATACTCCTCCGCTCTTCTGTAGTTTTAAACTTGCGTTGATTTATTTTTCATGTTTGTCTTCTCTCATTCATATTCATTTAGAAGCTCACTACATTAGAACCAGATTGAATATTATATAAAACCAAGAGAATTTCATCTGTTCGTGGTTATAGGACTGTCTTCAGCTCCTCTTGAATTCCCAGCTCCTGATTTTAGGAAGTGCCATGAAGAGGCAATGAATGACAGTGGAAAGATCCTTAGATTTGTAGATAATGGCCAGAGATTTGAATCCTAGATTCATCATTCATTGCTTTTGTGACCATAGGAAAATAATTGTACTTGTTTCTATTTCCTCATTTGTAAAATGAATACTAGGTTAGACAAAGTAATCACCAAGGTCTCTCCCTTACCGTTCTAGAAAGTTAAGCTAATTTCAATGTTCATTTTTTAAATGGCTGCTGACAGCTCAATAGAAAGAGTACTAGGCCTGGAGTAGAAAGACCTTGTACTTAAATCTGACCTCAGACACTTACTAGCTGTGTGACTCTGGGTATGTCATTTAACTTCTGTTTGCCTTGGTTTCCTCAGCTGTAAAGTGAACATAATGTAGCTCCTACCTCAAAGGGTTACGGTGAAGACAAAATGAGGTGATATTTGCAAAAGAACTTAGCATAGTAATGGATACAATGTAAATACTCTGTAAATGCTTAGTCTCCTCTTATCCACCCTGCTCCCATCTAATTCATTTATTCATTTTTGGGGGTTCCATCAAGGTTAAGTGACTTGCTCAGAGTCACACAGCTAGTAAGTATCTGAGGCTGACTTTGGATTCAGATCCTCCTGACTCGAGGGCTGGTTGCTCTATCCACTGCACCACTAACTGACCTCAATTCCTATTTTAAGGAAAAAGTAATGACTTTTTTCTTTTTCTGTCTTCACTTGCAAAGTTTTGAACTGTAAAGTGGGATTCATAAACTTTGTTGATTGTGTAACCTGTATTTGTTGAAGGTAGAGGTTTGTGTAGCTGCTTCTAAAATGTACTCCAATACTTTATTTTTTGTGGTGATCTCCTCCAATGCTCCAGATTGCAATCTCTCCATGTCTACAAACCTTGTAGGAATCTGGTCCACATACAGAAATTTACTATGGTGGACCTAATAGGCTGGAGGCCTTACTTATATGTTTCTGACATTGTATGAGTGCCAGTGATGCACGTGAGCCATTCCACATTGGTCCCCTCCAAGCCATACATTTCTCTGATGACATCGTTTATGTCACTTCACTTGGGTAATTCCTGGTCTCTATAGTGTTGCAGCCTGCTGGGGGCCATCCATCACACATTTCTCCATTGTTCTGTTGTTGATGCACAACTTTGATTTTTCAAAGACTATAATAATCTATGACTTACAGCTGTGCAGTATTGCTGAAAGAATTTTTTTTTCAGTTAATAGAGATACCTTCATTTCAGAGAGATATTTGGGATCATTTGGAGAACTGAAAAATATGCTAAAGGCAATTAAAACTATTTTCCTCCTCTTGTATAGTTCTGGGCTTAGCTCATCATTTATCTGTTCATAAGGACTGTCTTAGAAGTACTTATATATGAGCTCTTAGATTTCTTCCTTCCTCATAGAGAGTTGCCTGGAGCACTGAGAAATTAGGTGACTTGCCCAAGGTCATATAGTATGCTTCAGCTTCAGGACTTAAATTTAGGCCTTCCTGACTCTGAATCTAGTTCTCTATGCAAGACACCATGCTGCCTCTCTTTTGAATGATCATGGATTTCATTTAGAAAAGTGCAGTGTTCTGGGGCTTGATGAAATCAGCAGCATGTCATCTGCTCACATTACATCTGGAGAGCTTCACTAATTTTAGAGGATCTCTGCAAGTTGAACTCTGTTCTAGTCCTCCTCCACCCCAGTGGTGATCATGTTTGGTGGGAAGGTCTCTCCATTTTATGCCATGCTCATTGTTCTCCAGGCTGCACTCTGGACTTCCTTTACCATGTCCCAGCAAACTTTATCCTGAACCTTCAATCTAGCCCTGGAAATCACACATGGAAAGTACACTTCACCCCTGCAGCCTCTCCCACTGATTGGATGGCTTCTACATTCAAGGAGGATGCTCAAGCCAGCCATGTCTCTGTCCTTTTCAGGCTGCAATCTAAACCTTCTCTAGCATGCCTTCGTAGCCCCGTCCCTTCCCACATGCTTGTCACCTTCCTTTTATATCTTATAGGATGTAAGCTCCTTGAGAGCACTGACTGTCTTTTTTTCTTCTTTTATTTGCACTCCCTGTAATGCTTAAAATGCTTATTGACTGCATAATATCAATAATCAAGTAGTTGTCAAACAAAGTTAATGAGTGATTGTAGAGGTGTAGTCTATTATGAAATAAAACTTGTGTAAGACTGCCCATTCCTCTTTAATACCCTCAACAAGGATATCCTAAAAGTATGCATAGATTATTTGAATAAAAATTTTTGAATAGAAGAGAAAGATGGTATATTTGAAGAGACACATTCTAGGAGGAGACAATTGCATGGGTGAGGAATATGCTAACACTAATATTTTCTCTCTGATATTTGGCAGCTTTTAGTGGTGTGTATGTGAATATAGTACATTGACTTTAGAGAGAAAAAGATGTTTGACTATCTCATTAGGATATCATTGCCTACAATGCATTTCTATTATGTTTTTTTTTTTTCTCAAAATACATTTAGAGTCCATGGAGTACTGTATTTAATTCTAAACTGAAGATGAGTTAAGCTTTTATAATGGTTACTTTGGGTTCAGAAGTAGCTAGGGCGTGCCACAGTATGCTGATTACTCCACTTGGAGTCAGGGATACGTGAGTGCAAATCTGACCTCATATACTCACTAACTGTGTGACCCTGAGCAAGGCATTTAATCTCTGGCTAATCCAGTTTTCTCATCTGTCAAATGGGGATAATAATGGTATCTACCTCCCAGGACTATTATGAAGCTGAAATGAAATCATGATTTTAAAGTGCTTAGCACAGTGTCTGGGACATAGAAAGCACCATATAAATATAAACTACAACAATAACAAATTATTAATAAATAATAAAAACAGGATTCCAATATCCAGAGATCTCCATGCAGTGGATAGATGACCAGATGTTGGGGGAGCTTCTAGAAAGGATTTTGTTTAGGTCTCATTGGATGAGATGCACTTTGGATCATCTTTCGTTTCTCAGGTTCAGTGATTCTGTGATTCACAGAACAACAACAAATTCAGAATTTTACATTTGTTTCCATTAAATTTTATTTTCTTAGATTTGGTCCCAGGGTAGAGCCTACCACTGACCCTTGCAAGCAGTACAAGAAGAGTTAAATAATATGATTTCTCTTGAGACTCAGTTTCTTCATCTGTAAAATAAGAATGATACCTGTTGTACCTGCCTTTCAGTGTTGTTAAGGAGGATAAAAGGAAGTGTGAGATATATATGTATATAGTTATATACAAATATATCTATACACATATATAAAATATATAAATATACCGTATATATCTATGCATGTATATATACATATAATCCATATATACATATATAAAACAATCTTTAACATGTAACATAAATATCAGTATTCTGTCATTTACGAGAAATTGGGGTTCAGAGAGTAAAGATCTGTTTAGGCTCAAGCTGTTAGTAAGTGTTCAATTAGAACTCGAGCCCACATAATCTTAGACCAGTATTAACATTCCCACTGCAGGACCCCTGAAATTAAAAATAATACTTTTCAAAAATCAAGGCCCCATTTTCTTTACAAGGCATTAAGCATAATATAATATCTTTGTCAAAATATTTGTGCTCTGTCTCAAATTTTAAAAATCATTGGAAATTATTTTACAACATATTTTCTTATCCTTTGTTGCTATTCACTTTGTTTCTTCTCAATTGACATTACCAAATAATTCTAAAACCTGAATCTTTTCCCTCTGACTAGTCACTTTAGAATGCTGATATGCACTCAACAATAATTTATCAAGTTATCTATTATACATTTAATTCTAGAATTTAGTAAGGGGATGAAATGAATAAGAGGAAGCCACAATCCCCCAAATAACTTAAAGTCTAGTTGAGGAGGCATGACTAACACACATAGTACAACAGTAAATAACTTTAAAAGACTATACTACCGAATACTATATTGTCTGGTTCAGACTGTACACTAAGTAGTCAGAATTTAGAGGAGAGGAAAAACAATGAAGCCTGGAATAGCCAATGAAAGTTTTATGGCAAACATAAGAATTGAATAAGGTTTTAAAAATTGCATGGAATTTAAGCTTGATGTGAGGATGGGAAATTTCTAACACTTGGACCTGTCCCCAAATGGAACCAGTTGTCTAGTAGGGTACTGAGTTTTACAACAACAAAATTGTGTAAGAAGGTAGAAAAATGTCTGTTCCCAGTGTTGTAAAGGGAATTTATGCAAGGAGTGCAAAGGGAATTTATTCAAGGCTGAACTAAATTGTCTCCAAAATCCCTTCTAATTTTAAGAATCCATGTATTTGACAGCTGTCAAGGACACAACAATTTACCTAGTCCATTTCTCTCATTTTATAGGTGTGGGAACTGAGGCATACAGAATATATAACTCATTAGTAAAGAAGCTGAAATTAAAGTCAAAACCCTGCTCTTTCCACTGTCAAATGTCACTCAAGTCAAACAAACAAACAAAAATCCTGATTTTTTTTTTTTTAAGGGATGGTGACATGCTGAAGTCTGTGATTTCAGATTAGTGAGACAATAGAGTAGTATGGAAGATGAATTATACTGTTTCAAAAGGAGACAGAGTAAAGTAGGATGGTTCAATTTTCATTTCCTCTTTGTGATCTTGGACAAGTCACTAAACTTCCTTGAGTTGCAGTTTTCTCATCTGCAAAATTATAGGCCTTGGCCTAGATGGCCTCTGAGGTCCCTTTCAGCTTAAGATATTTGATCCTTAACCACTTAAGCACTCAGGGTCTAAGTTAACATCTATAAAATGAGTAAGTTGAATGATGAGTTGTTATTAATGATTCTCTGTCAATCTGGAAAGAAGGTTCTAGTGAATTCCAAGATCTGTGCTTGGTCCTAAAATGTTTGATATTTAGGAGAAAAAAAGTTAATAGTATTACATGACTGATTTATTTAGGGGGAAAAACGGTATGTTCAAAATTACTGTAAGTTTTGTACCTGAGCAGCTGAGAAAGTATAGTCCCCACTGACAGAGAAAAGGAAGTTGGGAGAGGAGCTGGTCGGGGGTGAGCTTGGTTTGGGCATGTTTCAGTTGACCCTGAGACATCTGAATGTAACTGACCCAGCTAATTCTCTAAAGCAAGCACCTATAGTTACTGAAAGGTCCCATATAAACTTGGGAAAAATCTGAGCAATTTCCAACCCTTGCTTGATGGAAGAATTCTTGTCAGTGAATAAATAAGAAGATGAGTATGTCTCTCTTAAATTGGAAGGTGAATGGATTACAGAGAAAGAAGCCTGCCTATGGAAAAAGCACGGTAGCTGATCAAATATCCTTTAAATAGGAATCTGAGCATCTGCATGGAAACGAACTGATTTGAGAAAGGGCAAAGTGGGGAAAGAAATAGAGAAGATGAGGAAGCCAGTGAGAGAGAATGAGAATGTTCTCAGGGGTTTGTTTTAATAAGCCTCAATTCCATTTTCAGGACCCAGAGCTTTTTGTAATTTACCTCACATGGGCAGTTTGCCATTCTCTAGATAAGCAGATGAAAATGCAATGGTAAGGAGTGAATGATGACAGTTTTGTATCCATAAAACATCTATCATATCTGGACTTAATAAGATTATTATACACATGGGCATTTAAAAATAAGCATTTTTAAATCTCTTTTAAGTCTCTGATCCTATAAAGAGGCATTATTTTTAGAAAGTGGTGAATATTCTACTTTATGCTTTTAAATTTCTTGTCCTGTTTTTTTATTGGAAGGTTTAATATAGATAGAGTATATTAAAGAAACCTCCAAAGTAGAATTGTTTATATATTTATCACACATGTGCATGTATGAACACATGTATACAATTATGTATTTCAGTTCATCCAAACAGAATGAAGACAGTATAGCTCAGGAAATTAAATAATGTATCTGCTGTTTTTTCTCGGAAAAATTTAAAAGGTCTTCATTTTTGCACATGTAGGAATTGAATTGTACATTTAATATTTAATGTGTTTAAAAAGGAATATCTATAGAGATATGATTATATCTTTGGGGAGTTTTGGTTAACAGAATTAGGCAAGTGTGGTAAATCTTTAGAAAAATGTATGTGCAGAAAGTGTGAAATTATGGAATGGATTAATTAGGAATAACTATCTTTATTACATAATAAATCTTGTCTTTTAGAGTCTTTGCTTAAATGTTTGCTTTATTTAATGAGTACTCTCCAGAGTTATGCCTGTATACTTTTTAAATAATTAACTTCTTTGTATAAAGCCTTGGGGGTAGAGAAACTTAAGTTTGAGTGTTGCTAGCCATTGCCAGTAACACCAACTAGGTGGTACAGAGGATAAATAGTCAGATTTTTGGGCATGGAGTTAGGAAGACTTATCTTCTTGAGTTCAAATTTGGTCTCAGACACTTACTAGCTGTGCAACCCCGAGCAAGTGTAGCAGCAAGCACCCTAGCATGCCCGGGATGGCTGCTAGCACAGATTCTTACATCTGCTTTTCTAAAGGAAAGCAATTCAATTGGTTAACAATCTTACTTTAATCAAACATACATCATTTACCTAGTTCAGGGGGAAAAGTCAGCACTCTGAACTTCAGAGAATACAAACAGAAGTTACAAGCAGACAAAAAAAAAAATACAGACAGAGGAATAGATCAGAAGACAGGGCTTCCAGCTGTCTGACCATTACATCCATACCTAGTTAGTTGCCAGAGGTAGAAGCACCAACATCTGGGTTTTCAAAGCCAGAAGGCTCAATGGCTGATCACACAACTCTTCCCAAAGTGAGCCCTAAAGTAAAACCTTAGGTCAGGGTATATATAGCCTTCCCCTTGGTCAGAGAATATCACAACTCTCTTGACCCATTGCCTAATCACAAAGTATCAAGGTGTGGGTGTTCCTGAAAAAATAAGCTTCCTGCCATAGGCTCCATGTGACCACATTCAGCCTATTAAGGGGCAGAATATATTTTCAAACCAGGGTAGGTGGTAAGATTCACTTAGGGCCTATCAAAGGGCCAACGTGCAGGGAAGATCTTCAGATTCCCATTACCATTACAGCAAGTCACTTAACCCTGTTAGCCTCAGTTTCTGAGCTGGAGAAGGAAATGACAAACCACTCTAGTATTTGCCAGGAAAACTCCAAATGGTATCACAAAGAGAAGGACATGACTAAAAAATGACTGAACTTTAACAAGCCATTGACAATTGAAGATCAATTTGAAACAAAGACAAAATGCTGATGAAATAACCCTAGATGCTCTTTATAAAATTTACTGTAAAAAATAATCTGCAATTCACTTTAGAGTTGTTCCAAAATTTTGCTTGTAGAAAAAAACCAAGCAGCTCTATACTCATTACCTCTACTTTTTCAATTCTCATTCACTTTTCAGCCCCTTGCAATCTTGGTTTTCACTTCATTATGCAATTGAAACTGTTCTTTCCAAAGTTACAAGCAACTCCTTAATTGCTAAATCCAAAAGAATTTTCTCAGTCATCTACCTTGATCTCTGCAGCATTTGACCCTATTGACAAATCTCACTTGCCTGAATACTCTCACAGTATATACTTGAAATATACATATATTTCAAGTATATACTATGATAATTCAAATACCTACGTGATATCATGATGCCATGTCCTGCCCTCCCCTGGGAGTAACCATACTTTCAAATTTATCAACGTCCTTCCTAAAATGTCGTTCCCAGAATTAATGCAATACTACTGTGGATAAAATGGTCAGTTTTGGAACAAACCAAAAGCAGAACCATAACCAAAACCAAACCAAACCAAAAGCTAAAATTTAGGGGCCAATGAGAGTTTATTGAGTTCACCATTAAGGGAGCCCCATCCCCACAGGTAGAGACTCCCAGAGGGAGCAGAAGGACAAAGCTGAACTAGGTTTCACTTTAGGCAGGAGGTGAATTGAGTATGTGGTACTTCAGGATTGGGAAGGGATTATTGTTGGGGGTTTGAAGGGTAGCAGTAGGGGATGTGGTATCTCTCAATTGTACAGGGTTTGTTTCTGGGGCTAGTAATAGGACAGGCTCTTCTTCAGGTTAGCTATCTCTTGTAACTCCTCCCTAATAGATAGGACTTTCCTTGCTGTTTCAGCAGGAGGGAAGTTGCAAACAGGACAGGGATTGCAACACAAACAGGATCAAAAGCAATGCAGATAACCTACAGACAAAATGGAATTTCTTTAGGTTTACCTACACTCCAGATATGGTCTGACCACAGCAGGGAAAGGTTGAATCGTTACTTACATAATCCAGTGATTATTAGGACATTACCTGGCACATAGTAGGTGGCTAACAAAACTTTATTGATTGACTGACTAGTCCTGAACACTTTGTTTCTCTTACTATAGCCTAAGATCATACTACCTCTTTTAGCTTCCATAGAATATTGTTCAGTCATACTGAATATCCAATTCACTAAAATACTAGGTTTTCATAGAAATTCCTATTGGCTCATCTTGTTATTAGGTTGATTTTTATTTCTTTCAAAGCACTGATAATATTATAGCTAGGTGTTTGCAAATAGCATGTGGGGTTACTTTGGGGGTGCATCATTTATATGTTTTCCCAGGTTTCCTGGGACCAAGAACCAAAAGAAGGGAGAAAATCCCTGGGAGAGTACTTGAGCTCTTCATTCATGAAAGTGTCTGAAGCAATGTTTCCCTAGGATCAATCAAGTTTGTATGTTAATACTCTTCATATTCTTCCTACTCATCTGTGTGTTTAGGAGGGAGTTATTTAACTCAGCTCTTCATATTGACTTTCCTATCTTTCATTTTCTTTATTTTTCTGCCCTTTTCCTCCCTAGTCATATATTGTCAACATTGTCATTCAACTTTCTTGACCATAATTTTCATCCATAGGTTTTATACTGTTAGTAATGGTCTGTCCTCTCCTAGCTTCGGTGCTAGTACGATTGAATCAGAAGGTTACTATCTTTTTGTCAAAGTAGCATCGGAATTTTTATGTTTGTTGTGTAGAGACAATATAGGAAGAGGGAAAATGTAATGATGTCTCTCCTTGAACGCAGAAGAATAAATGATCTTCTCTATTACAGATATCTATACAGTGAGAAATCAATATAAATTAGCACTTCACATAGTGTTTCAACAAAGGAGAAAATATGCATAAAAATATTGTAAATTCTAAAGTACTATATAAATGCTAGCTATTATTGCTTATCATTATTAACATCATCATCAATAGTAGTAGTAGTAGTAGCAGCAGCAGCAGCAGCAGTAGTAGTAGTAGTGAAAAAGTAGTAGTAGTAGTAGTAGTAGTAGTAGTAGTAGTAGTAGTAGTAAATCTTTGGATAAAAGTGAGGCAAAATAATGTTTAACTGAGGCCTGGACTCTAAGACTAGAACAGCTGGCTTCTGGTCCCACCTCTATCACTTATTAGCTGTATATTAGGGACGAATCATGTCAGCCTATTGACTATAGTTACCCTCATGCTATGGGAGTGTGGGGGGGAAATTCCTTGCTTTGGTTTCCACAGAGAATCATTTTAAAGATAAAGCGAGAATGTACTTATAAAAGTTCTTTGCAAACTGCAATGTGCTATGTAGATATATAATTTGAAGCTATACAACTATCAGAACCCAAGAAAATATGGGAAACTTCTTCTACAGTCTTTTTCAAAGATGATCAAATAAGATAATATATGTAAAGCACTTTATGAACTTAAAGCACTATATAAGTGCTGGCTATTGTTATGAAGAAAATACCTGCAATCATAACATAAATAGCAACATTTCAAAGTGAGGCTAAATTAAATAGCAGAATGAAAATAATAACAATCTGGAATCATTTAACAGTAGCTGATATCTACAGACAAAAGTCATGTGGAATGGCCTGGCAATGATGGCCATGCCAGCATAGACTGGGCCCCCCAGAAAACCTGGAGCAGGCCTCAGGGGGTTGAATCACTAGCAATTTCCAGAATGCTCAACCCATGAATGCCAAAGACAACTTAAAAGGTCAATAGGAAAGTTCTGTTAGACCTGGGTGAGAGAAGAGTGTGGTCCAGCTCCAGCCCTGGGGTGGCAGAGATGGCAGTGGTGGCAACAGCAACTGCTTCCAGGGCTCTTGGCCCCTAGACAGTGGGAGGATCGAGCACCTGATCAGAGAGGGATTGCAGGTATCTCTTTGCTGGTGCTAAGGCAGAATTCTCTTGCTTTGCCCTGCTTGAATCTGGGTCACAGTCCTGTGTGGTGGTCCTGGGGTGAGGAGGAGCACTGGCATGGTAGAGCTTGTGGTGATGGTAGAGAGATAATACTCTTCACATTTCCAAGGCAAAAAAGAATGCTTATGGTCATTCACAGACCAGAGCACAGCCCAGGAGAGGACTAAACACTTCTTCTTTGGAAGAACTGAAAATTTACAGGCCCCTAGAAGTATCTCTGAAAACAGCTATATAAAACCCCTGAAGCTTGGGACTGTACACCCTCCTCACTAGAAGCAGAGCCCTATCTTAACAGAGAGTTAAAAAGTCAAGTACTTGACTGGGAAAATGAGGAAGCAGTATAAAACAAACAAACAAACAAACACAAACAACAACAACCACACACACACACACAAAAAAACAAACCTAAGACTATAGAATCTTTTTTTTTTCTTTTTGGAGGGCAATTGGGGTTAAGTAACTTGCCCAAGGTCACACGGCTAGGTTTTTGTTTTGTGTGTGTTAAGTGTCTGAGGCCGGATCTGAACTCAGGTCCTTCTGACTCCAGGGCCAGTGCTCTACTCACTGGGCTACCTAGCCGCCCCTAAGACTATAGAATCTTACTTTGGTGACAAAGAAGATTAAAACATACAACCAGAAGAAGACAACAAAATCAAAGCTCCTGCATCTAAAGCCTCCGGGAAAAATATGAATTGGTCACAGGTCATGAAAGAGCTCAAAAAGATTTTGAAAAGCAAGTAAGAAAAGTAGAGGGAACACTGGGAAGAGAAATGAGAGTGAAAAGTCATGAAAAATGAGTCAACAGCTTGCTAAAGGAGACCCCCAAAATACTGAAGAGAATTAACAGCCCCTCCTCCTCACCCTCTCAAAAACCCTCTTTTATAAAAAAAAAAAAAATTTCAGATAAGGAAACAGCAGTGTAAAAGTACTGAGTGATTTTTCCATGTTTTTCAGGTAATAAGATGCTTGGTATCAGATTTGAACTTCGTTTCCTACCTATTCAGGGGCCAGCATTGTTTCCACTAACCCATACTATCTCCTAGTGTCATTTATGGTTTTTACTGGAATTTCTATACCTGAATGAATCATAACTGTGATTTCAAGAGAAATAGACACTAGTCAGATGAGCATCTAAAAACATTTTCTCTTTTACTATTGTGAATCTTCTGATTAATATGCAAGAAATTCATTAATGTTAGTTTTTCTAAAGGGTCTTTTCACCTAAAGGATAAGAACTAAGCAAAAGAAAAGTTTCTTGGAAAACTAACCCAAATCTCTTGCTATGGAAGTAATCTGAAGGCCATCAGAAATATGACCAAATGAGAGAGGCAGAGAACAGAAGCTGAAAGGAAAAAAAGGTCTCCAGGGTGTGTAGTATGCAGCGTTTTTCCCCAGAAAATATTGATGAAAAGTTAAGTTTTGGTGTCTCTTGCAGCCTTTGTCATAGAATGCACATGAAAATTCAAGTGAATACATCAAATATACGTTATGAAGCTACTATATATAAAGCACTGTGCTAGGTACCATGGAGGATAGAAAGATGAATGGCACAGTCCCTGCCTTCAAGGAGATGGAGTACAGTTGCACAAAACAACCAGGGTTTTGCCCCAGAATACCAACATCCAAGGGAATATACTCCAATTCTAGGGAATGTGGCACATACTTCCTCCCAAGAGAGATCATCATCCACAGGTCCTGCCTCATCTTGTCATTCTATCTAGCTGGTCTGGCTGTTTTCTAGGTCTTATGGCTATAGTCTCCTTCACCACAAGTTCTGTCATCCCAACTCAGGTGGAAAAGGCTGGGATCCAGGGCATGAACTGTTGTTTCTTGATATGATCGCATCTTTTGTTGCGCAACTGGACCCTTACCCCTCACCCTTCTCTTCCCCCTTACTCCAATTAAATTTCCCCCAGGTACATTATACTTTTCTGGGGGCTGGGGTGTAGATAAACAACTTACAATAGAAAAATAGTTTCAAGGTGTAGACTATATGCAAAGCATAGGATTTATTTGTTTTATGCATAGGTTAATGAATGAACATTTTGACATACAAAGAAGAGGATAACATAAAAATAAAGCTGAACTTCTGTTATAAGTATAAAGTTTGCTTTTTCCACTATCCACAGCTTTTTAAAATTCCATTTTAATACAAATTTAAACAGTAATTTCCACATTGTTCTGCTTGTCCACATCTCTCTTTTTATCCTTTTTCAATAATTCATTGACACACTTTTCCTTTTTCTCTTTTCTTTACCATCATTATCATTACCCTATCCTTTAACCCTACCTCCTCCCCCAAAAGCTTTCTTTTAGACAAAGAATTCACTACTACTTATATTAATAAGCAGAGTCACACAAACCAAATACACACTTTGTCTGCATTCTGCAACTCCTTATTCATCATCTTTCTACCAAAATGGCCCACTGGTGGTCTTCTGGATCATGGGAGTTAGAGCTGGATAGTACCCCATATATCATCTCTTCTAAACCATTTTACATATGAGGAAATTACACCCAGAGAAGTTAAATGACTTGTCATAAGTCACACATGTAATAAATGACAAACTCAAGACTCAGAGCAAGGTCTTCAGAATGCCACTACTAAGTTTCTGTACTCCACTATGCCTCTTTTTGAGTCTGCATGTGAGATAGGGGGGATGGGTTTACTCATTTTTGCTTTGGGGTAAGTTTATATCAATGTCAACTAACCAGGAAGGGACAGAATTATTAGGCAATAAACCCCTGACTTTTGTGTGTGTGTGTGTATACTAGGCAAATCTACCTGTGAACATTTTGTCTTAAGCTTCTCTACTCTCTGGAGTGTTTTTCCTCTTCACCTTAACTCTGGTAACTTTAGACAGGAAAAGTATTTAGAGTTGATCTGACAGCTCAGTTAATTGAAATGTTAAAAGACTTTTATTTTCAATTGAGGAACGATCTTTTAAGAAAAGCTTTGTCCATCTTAAAAGAGAGATCAGAAAGCCAGAGAGACATGTGATGGTGGCCATTAGAGAGAAGAAGGATGAATGCAAGTTTGTGGAGTGCTGCTCCAGCTGTCTCCAGAGAGCAGCTGCCAAGTACACTTGAGAAGGAAATCTGAAATTAGACATCTGTATGTGCACCGCATCCACCATGTTTGCTCTGAGGAGAGAGAACCATATGAAGCAAGACAGCAAAGGTGAAATCCAGTAAGATATCCTACTTTATTGCCATGGCAACCCCACCCTGATGAAAAATAAGGAAAAAAAAACAATAAAGCTTCTTTAGGAGGGAAAAAAATCAGCAGCATGTATTTAGAGGGCTGAGGAAAGCTGCCTTTAAGGAAGAGCTCAATGTTTCTCCCATTTGGTGACTGCTTCCATGTAGCAGAGTCACAGCTACAACTTTTGCAGGCTCCCTGGTTGGAACATGCTGCTCTTGCTAAATTATTGAGTTGGTTCTGATGCAGAGTTAAGAATGCTAAGTGAAAGCTATAATTCCAGATTAGACTCTCTAGTGTCTATGTAGCAGGTCAAAGCATTACTATTGCCACTCACGTTGATGCCTTTTGACAATCTGTCACCATTATATTTCACATGAATTATGGTTCCTCCAATAAACAGAGGGTCAAGTCAAATATTTGATTTGAATGAAAACCCATGTGTTTTATTTGTTTTAATACATTCCTTGAGCTTTATCTACTGTTTTCTAATAGAGATGGGAAAAAATGTTCCCTAATCTTTAGTTTTTCTTAAAGCATAATTCAGTATGATAAAGGGGTATCTACATTATTTCCAGTTCCAAACTTAGCTTGAATATCACTCTTTCTGAAATTTCTCCAGGGTTGGGACAATTGGGGAAGATCTTTGTTTCTGTTTGTTAAAATGCCTGTGCTCAGGTCAAAGGAACTAGCTGTAAAAGTTTGGGGGATCTTAAGCATTTTTTGAAGAGCAAATTTTAATATATGACTGACTCTGAACTCCTGGATTAAATCTCCCTTGAAATGGATTAGAATTGAAGAAAGTGCAAGGGTGAGGGGGGAGACTGGAGGAGCAGGAATGTTTGGTAAGACCCTAGTGGGGCTTTATCAAAAATGATGTGTTTAAAAATTACTTAAGCTCTTCCTTTGAGCCGTCCTAGGTAATCATTCAAAATGGTGAGGTATTCTCTTGATCCAGAAAACCCCACAAAATCATGCAAGTCAAGGGGTTCAAATCTCTGGGTTCACTTCAAGGACACCCATGAAACAGCCCAAGTTATAAAGGGCATACATATCCGCAAAACTACCAAGTATTTGAAAGATGTCACATTGAAGAAACAGTGTGTTCCTTTCCGTCGATATAATGGTGGAGTTGGCAGGTGTGCCCAGGCTAAGCAATGGGGTTGGACGCAGGGTCGGTGGCCCAAAAAGAGTGCTCAATTCTTGCTGCATATGCTTAAAAATGCAGAGAGTAACACAGAACTTAAGGGTTTGGATGTTGATTCTCTTGTCATTGAGCATATCCAGGTTAACAAGGCTCCCAAAATGCGCACTTACAGGGCTCAAGGTCGAATCAACCCATACATAAATTCTCCTTGCCATATTGAAATGATACTAACTGAAAAGGAAGAAATCGTTCCTAAACCAGAAGAGGAAGTTGCTCAAAAGAAAAAGATATCCCAGAAGAAACTGAAGAAACAAAAGCTTATGGCACGGGAGAAAATATGACATTAAGAGTGCAAATAAAAGTGAAATGAAAACATTTGTTACAGTAAAAAAAAATACTTAGATGTTCAATGAACCTCATACATGACCAGTTTCCCTTAAAACCTTTTAGAAATGAGCAAACTGATAAAACTGCTATGAATGTGTTAGGATATGTTATTGTGCTTTTTCCACCCTGACAAAAGTGTTTCCCTAGCTCTGTGTAGCATAGGCTCTGGAATCACTCCCCTAAATCACACTTGGACTACTGTAGGTTAGGTCCCCAGAACATGGCTATTACTTCTTTCCCCCCATGTTTAATACTATTGCTCATAAATGCCCATCTGGCACATTCTCCATGTCAACTGACCAGTTATTATCTCCCCAGTATCAGCCTATTGACGTCAATTAGCTTTTACAAAGGGATATTTACTAAGAAAGTATAGGCATCAGAGTACAAGAAAATCATATACTCTACACTCTATATATCCATTCATTCCCTGGGGAGGGGGTACTGAAACTTAGAATGGTTGCTAGAAATCGTTTCCCCAACAAAATTCACTTCTGTTAATGACAATCAAGAAATGAGTCACTCCCTTTGTATCAGGATATAGTGACTTGAAGGCTAAGTTAATTCACTCCAGGACTGGGTCAAGGATGAAGGAAGGAAGAAGTATTTGTTAAGTACCTGCTAAGAGCAAATCACTGTGCCAAGCACATTGAAAATATTATCTTATCTAATCTTCATAGCAACCCTGTGAGGTAGACCCTATTATTATCCCCATTTTACAGATGAATGAACTGAGGCAGGGATTAATTGACTTTCCCAGAGTCACAAAGTAGTATCTGAGAATGGATTCCAACTAAAGTTTTCCTAATTCTAGGCTTATTCTATTGCCACCTATCTGCCTCTAGGGTCTAGGAAATTGTTCCTTAGGAGTGGCTTTTTACAAGGTTTGGCTGTCCTTACTGTGAGCTCTGGTTGATGAGGGAGTCTTTTATATGGTTCTTCCAACCTTTAGAAGCCCACAGAAATATAACCTGACCTATTCCATTTTTGATACTAAGATTAGGAAAGAATGAAATATAACAGAGAAAGAAGAAATGGGAATGCTAAGACACATGCTTGACCAGGGAAGAGGGGGAGGGGAACATGCAGCTCA
Source organism: Gymnobelideus leadbeateri (assembly GCA_011680675.1). NCBI lineage: Eukaryota > Metazoa > Chordata > Mammalia > Diprotodontia > Petauridae > Gymnobelideus > Gymnobelideus leadbeateri. The sequence goes on from WOXC01001140.1 coordinate 41,284, forward strand.
TGCTCATCAGTCAGTCAAGAGTCTTTTTCACCACTTTACAGGGACAAGTGAGAGAATGCTTGCTCCTGCTTGAAAGTGGGGAGGGGAAAGTCCTTTCCATCATGACCACATGGAATTAGCTTCACAAACCATCCTTTGGGGTTGGTACCAAGCAAAGCCCTTATCACATGCGTGATGAGGCTGGTGCGCTATTTACTTTACAAGAATGTTTGACATGTTTCAGTGTTCAGTATCTGAGTTTGCTTTTTTTACTTTTTTCCCTACTGTGTGACCTTAGCTAACTCATGAGTTGCTGTTTTGGGGGTTGTTCATTTGCTTATGGTGTCTACCTTTCACCCAATTCTCACCTATGGCTCCAAGAAGTTGTAGTATGTGTAGCAGTCACACACCAGTAAAACTGTCTTCAGAGGGAGTAAGGCAGGTTGAGTATAACTGATAGGTCTCAAATGTGTTGGTAGGAGAATATCTACCCCAAGCGTGTGAAGACTCTCACTGGTAAAATAGGTAGAGGAGAACACTTTGTTCCAATAGCCATGAAGGTGGCTGAAGCAGGTGCTGTGGAGTGCTTAAAGCTTGGTCAGACATTGAAGATGCCAAGGTAAATCACTGCATCCTGGGCCATTGACAGTTGTCCTGACTTTGGCCTTGCCATTGATCTTTGATGACTCTGGAGGAGGAAGCAAGGTTGACAACTATGCAGTTCTGCATCACTTAAATCCAGTTCATGTGCAAGTCAAGACAGGACCCCATGATGACATTGTTCCTCTTTGAAGACAAAGGATGAACAATAATCTCTCTGTCCCTCAGTATCCTTATATTTTAAAATGATACTATTATATAGACCTTCCAAGTATGTAAAGAGCTTTAATCCTAATAACCCAATTAGGTAGCTAATATAAATATTACCTCTATTTTATAGGAGAGAAAGTGAATTTCCAAGCAAGAGGGTAATTTTCCTCACATAGCTGTTAAATGGAAGAACTTAGATTTGAACCCAAGTTTCTTGGTGCCTAGCGAGTACTTTCCCCACTATCTCTCTCCCTTTCTCTCTGTCTCTCTGTCTCTGTCTCTCTGTCTCTGTCTGTCTGTCTGTCTCTGTCTCTCTGTCTCTCTCTCTCTCTGTGTCTCTCTGTGTCTCTCTGTGTCTCTCTGTCTCTCTCTCATTCTTTCATTTGTTTTTAAATATGTAAGGAAGCATAAGGAGGGAATAACAGACTTTTCAATATGTTTGGGGCAGCAAAATTCTGATATAAAACTTCAGCAAGGCAGAACACTATGTGCTCTGCAAGTTGCAATCTTAGAGAGCTGTTTGGGACTCTGAGATGTTGAACAATTTGCCAGGGGTCAGAGGTAGGAATTGGTATTGTTTAACATGCTAGAAGCTCTAAGATATCTGAGGTACATGACTTTGAAACAACATCTGAAAGATGGCATAATAAAGTGGATTAGATTAATTTACATTCACATACTCATTCATCAATCAGTATGTCTCAGCAGCAATGCAGAGTTACAAAACTAAGTAGATGAATTCCTCCAAGCCCAGTCAGGGACAACGTGATAGAGTGGAAAACACAACAACAACTGGATTTGGAGTTAGAGTCCTGGTCTTCAAGTTCCATTTCTGTACCTTATCAATGATGTAACCTTGAGAAGTTAACCTCTGTAGGCCTTAGTTTTCTAACTTATAAAATGAGGGGCAGTAATAAATGACATCAGATAAACATTTAAGATCATATGATCCATTTATAGTGAAGATAAATAAATTAATAGATGTGAAGTTGGCAGTGCCTAAATAATATCTTTTTATATCAGTGCAAAATGGAATTATTAAAATATTTTATAGCCACAGATTTAAAGAGGAACTGAATACCAGTTGGGGGAGCATGAGAAATTAAAAAAATAATTTTTGTAATAGTATCATGTGGGCATTACACACAAACATACAAATGTTTGCATGTGTGTGTGGGTTAAAACTGTCCAACCTACAGTTAAAGAGCCTGAAGCAGAACTCTGAGACCATGGCACTTTATTTAAAGGTCCCTGGAACCCTTCAATGAAGTGGACCTCAGATCATCCTCAAGATCTAATATGCCCCCCACCTTCCAGGGTCTTATATTTATGAAATTTGATACACAAATATGCAAAAGAGGAATGGTGAAGTACAGAATCTCACTGGTTAATAGACCTCACTCTTGAGGGCCAAAAATGACATCAGAAGGTATGTTCTAGGTTGGATGAAGTATAAGGCATCTCCACTGACTAAGTGGTCATAAGATGGTCACCTATTTCTATTGGACAGGAGAGAAGGGTCTTGAGGTACAATCATAAGTTAAAGGACTTTCCATGTTGTTGAATCACCTCTACTACACTGGGCTTGGTCACCATGAAAAGGAAAAATAAGGGTGAGAGGTGGAGACAAGATGGCAGAGGGGAATCAGGAACTCATCTGAGCTCCTCCATGAATTCCATTAGTAACCTCTAAAAAGTAAATCTGAATGGATTTTAGAGTGACAGAATCCATTTGGAGACAGTGTGACAGATTCCCAGTACAGGAAAGGACGGGGCAGGGGGAGTGTGGAGCATGCGGGCTGCACCAGTGTGTACCAGAGCCCTGGCAAGCGGATTCACTCACCCCAAGGGTGATTTGCATACATTTCACTGCAGGATGGAAGATCTGTCAGAGCTGGGAAAAAAGGTAAAAGAAAGTGCAGGGCCTGTGGCAGTGACAGCAGCTTCTTCTGGAGCTATCAGATGTTAAAAATCACCTACCTGAACTTCCAGGAATCAAGATGGTAGAGTAAACCCTAGCTGCTCTAATCTTACTCCCTGACCCTGAAAATCCAGAGATTATCACCCCAGTGTAAAATCCTGAAATAGTGGAAGCAGCAGCAAGCTTGGGAGTCCTACAGGAAGGGTGTGACTGAAGCTGTGCCAAGCCTGAAGTGAAGGGTGGGAGGAGTCCCACCAAATTCCACCTCAGCTGACCAGTTGAAGATCTCAAAGCCCAGGGGGTGGAGCCAGCAAGCACTAACTCCAGAAGCCCAGGTGTGCCTTAGCATGATCAAGGAAATCTGCAGACACCAGCCCAGTGGGCTGCCAGCTGCTGAGCCTGCACAAGCTCTAGCCCAGAGGCACAGAGGTGGAATCTTGAAGTGCCTAGACCACCCCTCCCCCACACCTTACTCGTGAGCTTCAGGGCAACCCAACTGAGAATCCTGACCATGGCCTCAGTCTAGACACCCAGAGGCTAGAGCAAAAAAAAAAAAAAATCAATAACTAGGTCCCTAGCTCCCAGTTTGAGAAGTTTGGGTCAGAACTCTCTGAACCTCTGAAGCAGAAATCCACTTTAAAAGTCAGGAAATAGTTAATGAGGAGTAGAATGCCTTATAAAGCCAAATTTTCCAAATGGAAAGTGAATCTCAAAAGCTCACTGAAGAGAATGATTGCTTCAGAATCAGATTGGAGCAAATGGAAGCTAGTGACTTTATGAGAATCAAGATACTATTAAACAGATTCAATCAAATGAAAAACTAGAAAGCAATGTAAAATATCTCACTGGGAAAACCACTGACCTGGGAAATAGATCTAGGAAAGATAATAAAAAAAAATTATTGGACTACCTGAAAGCCATGATCAAAAAAAGAACCTAGAAATCATCCTTCAAGAAATTCTCAAGGAAAATTGCCCTGATATTTTAGAACCAGACGGCAAAATAGAGGTTGAAAGAATCCAGCAATCAATCACCTCCTGAAAAAGATCCCCAAAACAAGACTCCTAGGAATACTATAGCCAGGTTCTGGAATTCCCAGATCAAGGAGAAAATATTACAAGCAGCCAAGAAGATACAATTTGAATATTGTGGAAATACAATCAGGATAACATAGGATCTGGCAGCTTCTACACTTAGGGATAGAAGGGCTTGGAATATGATTTTCTGGAAGTCAAAGGATCTGGCATTAAAAAAAAAAGAATCACCTACCCAGCAAAACTTAGCATAGTGTTTCAGGGGAAAATATGGTCATTCAGTGGAATAGAGGACTTTCAAGCTTTCTTGATGAAAAAAAACGGAGCTGAATAGAAAATTTGACATTTAGATACAAGAAGCAAGAGAAGCATGAGAAGTAAACAGGGAAAAGAAATCATACAAAGTTGAGTTATTTACATCCCTAAATGGAAAAATGATAATTGTATCTTCTGAAACTTTTCTCAGTATGAGAATAGTATAAGGTAATAGAAATGTGAGTGTCTGTGTGTATGTATGTGTGTGTATACATACATATTTCTCTATAAGATGGTATGTTGGCATATGAATACATATGTGAGTGTGTGTATATATGTGTGCAAGTATACATGGATAGAGGGCACAGGACCAATTTAATAGGAAGAGATGATACTTAAAAGGTGAAATTAAGAGGTGAGGGGAATATAATGAGATGAGATGGGGAGAGACAGAATGGGGTAAAATATCTCATATAGAACAGGCAAGGGAAAATGATCACAATGGAGAGGAAGAACAGGAATGAAAAAGAGAATGGGTCAACCTTATTCTCATTGAATTTGGCTTAGGGAGTGAATGACATACACACTAAATAGGGTATCTCACCCTATAGGAGAGTAGGGGGGTAGGGGATGAGAGGGGGTGTGATGAAAGGGACTCAGCCTGGGGGTGGAGGGAAGTTGGGAGTTGGAAGCACCCACTTTTGAAAAAGTTCTGGATCAAAGTAGAGAATAGAATAAGTGGGATGTGGGATGGTGGAGAGGGAAATATAGTCAGTCTTTTACAATGTAGCCACTATGGAAATGTTTTGCATAGCTACACATGTACAACCTATATTGAATTGATTATCTTCCCAGTAAGGGTGGGTGACAAGGGAGGAAGGGAATGAAATCTGGAATTTAAAGTTTTAAGATCAAATGTTTTTTTAATATATATATATATATATGCTATTATTAATATTATTTTACATGTAACTGGCAAATAAGACATACAGGCACTGGAGCATAGAGATCCACGTTGTCCTACTGGAAAGTTTGAGGGGGTATGGGAGAAGATATGGGAGAGAGCAGATTGGAGGAGGGGATATCCAGTGGCATCGCTATTTTGGGGTGGCGGGTAGGGGGAAAAATGGGCAGAAAATTTGTAACTCAAAATCTTGCAGAAATGAATGATGTAAACTAGAAGTTAATAAAACATTCCAAAAAAGAAAGAAAAAATAATCACTAGAAAGTATAGGAATAAATGGAGTCTTCCCTAAAATAATAATTAGCACTTATCTAAAACCATCAGTAATTATTATATTTAATGGGGATAAGCTAGAAGCATTTCCAATAAGATCATGGGTGAAACAAGGATACCTATTATCACCCCTCTTACTGAATTTGGTATTAGAAATGTTAGCAGTACCCTGAAAAGAAGAAAAATAAATGAAGGAATCAAATTAGGCAGAGAAGAGACTAAGCTAGCACTCTTTGCAGATGATATGATGACATACTTACAGAATACTAGAGAATCAAGTAAAAGCTACTTAAGAAAATAAATAAATTTGTCAAAGTTGCAGGATATAAAATGAACCTACATAAATCCTCAGTATTCCTATATCTTTCTAACAAAATCCAACAACAAGAAAAAGAGAAATTCCATTTTAAGTTACTGTAGGCATTATAAAATATTTGGGAATCTACCTGCCAAAACAAACCCAGGACCCATATGAATACAATTACAAAACATTTTTTCAGACAAATAATGTCAGATCTAATTAATTGGAATAACATCAGCCGCTTGTGGCTATGTCAAGCTTATACAAAAAAAAAAAAATGACAATTTTACTTAAATTAAATTACATATTTAGTGCCATACCAATCAGTCTACCAAAAATTATTTTATATGGAGCCTTCCTTAAAATAATAGGTAGCATCATTTTAAAAACATCAGCAAGTATTATATGTAATGGAGATAAGCGAGAAGCACTTCCAATAAGATCAGGAGTGAAATAAGCGTGTACTATCACCCCTCTTATTTAATCTGGTACTAGAAATGTTAGCAGTAGCTATTAGATAAGAAAAAGAAACCAAAGGAACCAAATTAGGCAAAGAAGAGACCAAGCTATTGCTCTTTGCAGATGACATTATGATATACTTAGAGAATCAAGTGAAAAAAAAAAACTACTTGAGACAATAAATAAATTTGGCAAAGTTGCAGGATATAAAATAAACCCATATAAATCCTCGACATTTCTGTATATCTCTAATGAAATTCAACAGTAAGAGGAAGAAAGAGAAATCCCATTTAAAGTTATTGTAGACATTATAAAATATTTGGGAATCTACCTGCCAAAACAAACCCAGGACCTATATGATCACGACTACAAAACACTTCTCACACAAATAAAGTCAGATCTAACTAATTGGGAAAATATCAGTTGCTTGTGACTGGGTCAAGTGAATATAATAAAAATGACAATTTTACCCAAGTAAATTATATATTTAGTGCCATACCAATCAATTTACCAAAAAACTACTTTATGGAGCTAGAAAAAATAGTAACAAAATTTATTTGGAAGAACAAACAGTCCAGAATGTCAAGGGAATTAATGAAAACAAATGCTAGGGAAGGTGGACTAGCTATAACAGGTTTTAATCTCTTATAGGGGGACTCTGAATGACCTCTGGAGCTCCAGGACCCACAATATGACACAGAGAAGCTAACCTCCCACTGAGGACAGTCCTGCAGCCACACAGGGAGCGGCTAACACAGCGCTCTGGGAACCCAGCCCAGGACCTCGAGAGTCAGAGGTTTTAGCCCCAGGGTGGCAGGAATAGCAGCAGACTGGAGAGACTCCAGAACACCAGAACCTGTGGCATATTCCAGAATTACCAACACAAAGATGCCATGGACAAAGTGAGAGATTAGTGCAGTATGGACTTTGGGACTCATTAATTGGGAGAGCACTTGGCCTCTTTCCCTGGGGGCAAGAAGCTGCTGAGAAGCTTCAGCACAGCCCGGTCACATGCAGCAGCTTCAATTCCTGCCCTTGCTAACTGTAGGGGGATCCAGTGATCAGTCTTGGGGGTAATTGATCTTGACTTAACCTTCTTGGATCTGGATTGTGGTCTGGGGTTGTGGTCTTGGGGTGTGTGAACAGCTTGCCAAAGCGTGTGGGGGCTTCAGAGAGGGTACCCAACTAATACCTCCGGCAGCTGGGAAAAGCCCAGCATTTGGGATGAAAGCTCCCCTGGCTGGTTACAGAGTCTTACTGTGTCAACAAGCCCAAAAGTCAAGTAATTGAGTGGCAACATGCCTAGGCAAAGGAAACAAAACAAATAGAAAAATCCAATATTAGACTCCTATTTGGGGGGCAAAGAGGATCAAAGCATGGAACGGGAGGAGAACTGGGAGGTCAGAACTCCTGCACCAAAATTCCCAAATGAAAATATGAGCTGGTTAAAGGCCATAGAGAATCTTAAGAAGGATTTTGAAAATCAAATAAGAGAAGTGGATGAAAAATTATGAAGAGAAATGAAAATCATGCAAGAAAATTATGAAAGGAGAGTCAACAGCCTTACTAAGGAAAATAACATCTTATAAAATAGACTAACTCAAATGGCAAAAGAGCCTCAAAAAGCCAAAGAGGAGAGGAATGCTTTAAAAAACCAAATTTGCCAGATGGAAAAGAATCTCAAAGGCTCACTGAGAAGAATCTTTCCTTTGAATTTAGAATGTACCAAAGGGAATCTAGTGCTGTTAAACAGATACAAACAAATGAAAGAATAGAAGGCAATGTGAAATATCTCATGGGAAAAACCACTGACCTGGAAAATAGATCCAGGAGAGACAATCTAAAAATTATTGGACTACCTGAAAACCATGATCAAAGAAAGAACCTAGAAATCATCCTTCAAGAAATTCTCCAGGAAAATTGCCCTGATGTTTTAGAACCAGAGGGTAAAATAGAGGTTGAAAGAATTCACAGATCACCTCCTAAAAAAGATTCACAAAAGAAAACTCCTAGGAATATTATAGCCAGGTTGCAGAATTCCCAGATCAAGGAGAGAATATTACAAGCAGCCAGGAAGAAACAATTTGAATACTGTGGAAATGCAATCAGGATAGCACAGTATTTGGCAGCTTCTACACTGAGAGATCAAAGGACTTGGAATGTGATATTCTGGAGGGCAAAGGACCTGGAATTAAAACCAAGAATCACCTACCCAGCAAAACTGAGTATCCTCTTTCAGGGGAATATATGGTCATTCAGTGGAATAGAGAACTTTTAAGCATTCTTGATGAAAAAAGACAGAATTGAATAGAAAATTTGACATTCAGATACAAGAAACAAGAGATGCTTGAGAAGGTAAACAGGAAAAAGAAATCATCATGAACTTATCAAAGTTGAACTGTTTACATTCCTACATGAAAAAAAAAAACCAATAACTTTAACTGATGAATCTTTTCTCAGTATGAAAATAGTTGAAGAATGGTATATGGGCATATGAATACATATGTGAATGTGTATATATATGTTTACAGGTATACATAGAGAACACACGTCCAATGTAATAGGAAGGAATTATACTTAAAAGGTGAAACTAAGAGGTGATAGAGGAATATAATGGGAAGAGATGGGGGGAGACAGAATGGAGTAAACTATTTCATATAGAAGAGGCAAGGGAAAATGGTTACAAGGGAGGGGAAGAACAGGAAGGCAAAAAGGCAAAACCTTATTCTCATTGAATTTGGATCAGGGAGAGAATGACATACATACTAAATAGGATATCTCACCCTTCAAGAGAGTAGGGGGGAAGGGGATGAGAGGGAGGATGATGGAAGGGAGGGCAGGAGGGAAGGGAGGGAGAGAAACTGGAAGCACCCACTTATGAAAAGGGACAGGATCAAAGTAGGGAATAGACCAAGTGGGAGGTGGGTTAGGAAGGAGGGAAATATAGTCAGTCTTTTACAATATATTTACTATGGTAATGTTTTGCATAGCTACACATGCACAACATATACTGAACTCCTTATCTTCCCAGTAATTCAAAGTTTTAAAATCAAATGTGTAAAAATGTATAAATACTATTATTAATACTATTTTGCATATTTTTTGGAAATAAGATGTACAGTCATTGGGTCACGGAGACTCACCTTGCCCTACTGGGAGAGTCTAGGGGGTGTATGGGAGAAGATACGGGAGAGAGCAGATTCGATGAGGGGATATCCTGTGGGGCTGCTATTCTGGGGTGGGGATAGGGAAAGAAATGGGGGAAAATGTTGTAACTCAAAATCTGGCAGAAATGAATGGTGCAAATCACAATTTAATAAAGCATTTGGGAAAGAAAAAAAAAAGAAACGAGGAGCAGATAGACTTCATATTTACCTGGAGAGCCTTATATGAGCTGATGCTGAGTGAGAAGTGTAGAGCTAGGAGAAATTTGTATACATTCACAGACACAACATATGTGTGATGACCAGCTATGATAGACTGGACTCTTCTCAGCAATGCAGTAATATGTCAATCCCAAAAGACTCATGATGGAGATGTCTACATCCAGAGAAAGAACTAGAAAGAACTGAGTTTGAATCCTGATTGAAGCAAACTACTTGATCTTTTTCTTTTTTTTTGTTTGGTTTTATCTCCTCTTTACCAATTTTCATTCCATCTTATACATTCCACCTTTGTAATGTGATTAATGTCTAACGTGAAAGCATTTGCAGATCCTATACTGGATTGTATGCCATCATGGTATGGGGGGAAGGGGTAGGAAGGGAGGGAAAGAAAATTTGAAACTCAAAGAATTACGGAATTGAATCTTGTAAACTAAAAGTAAACAAACAAATTAATAAGCACAAAAACATTTTCAGGAGAAAAATTATTTTATAGAGCTAGAAAAAATTGTAACAAAATTCATTTTGAAGAACAAAAGGTCCAAAAATTAGGGAATTAATAAAAAAGAAATGGTAGGGAAGGGCCTAGGCATACCAGATTTTAATTTGTATTATAATGCAGCTATCATCAAAACTCCTTGGTACTGGCTGTGGAATAGAGTAGTGGATGAGTGGAATAGATTAGGTACATAAGGCACAGCAGTCAATGACTATAGCAATCTACTGTTTGATAAATCCAAAGACCCCAGTTTTGGGGATAAGAACTCACCATTTTACAAAAACTTCTGGGAAAATTGGCCTATAGTATGGCAGAAACTGGGCATAGACCAATATCTTACACTATATACTAAAATCAAGTCTAAATGGGTGCGTGATCTAGGTATAAAGCCTGATACTGGAAGCAATCTGGGAGAGCAAGGAATAGTTTATCTGTCAGATTTACGGAGAAGGGAAGATTTTATAACCAAACAAGAGTTAGAAAGCATTATAAAATGCAAAGTGGATAATTTTGATTACATTAAATTGAAAAGTTTCCGTACAAATAATGGCAATGTAATCAATATTAAGAGAGAAGTGCAAATTTGGGAAAGAATTTTTATAACCAGTGTGTTTGAAAAAGGCCTCATTTCTAAAATATACAGAGAGCTGTGTCAAATCTATAAAAGTACACGTCATTCCCCAGTTGATAAATGGTCAAAGAATATGATCAGGCAGTTTTCAGAGGAAGAAATTAAAGATATCTATAAGCATATGAAAAAATGCTCTAAGCCACTACTGATTAGAGAAATGCAAATTAAAACATCTTTGAGGTACCATATCTCACTAGTCAGATTGGCTAAGATGACAAAACAATAAATTATAAATTCTGGAGAGGATATTGAAAAATTAGAATACTAATGCATTGTTGGTGGAGTTGTGAATTGAGTAAACCATTCTGGAGAGCAATCTGGAACTATGCCCAAAGTTCTATAATTAAGTGCATACCCTTTGACCCAGCAATACCATTTCTAGGGTTGTGTCCCAAAGAGATCATAGAAGTGGGAAAAGGACCTGTATGTACAAAATATTTGTAGCAGCTCTTTTTGTGGTGGCAAAGAATTGGAAATTAAGGTGGTGTCCATCAATTGGGGAATGGCTGAACAAGTTGTGTTATATCCATGTAATGGAATACTATTGTGCTATAAGAAATGACTTGCTATAAGAAATTGGACTTCATAATAACCTGGAGAGGATTGTATAAAATGATGTTGAATAAGAAGAGCAGAACAAAGAGAAATTTGTGCACAATTACAGACACGATGTATGTGTGATTACTTTGATAGACTGGGCTCCTCTGAGCAATGTAAGATTATGGGACAACCCCAGAAGACTGATGATGGAAAGAGATATCCACATCCAAAGGAAGGACTACAGAGTCTGAATGCAGACTAAAACAAACTACTTGCTCTTTCTCTCTTTTGTTTCCTCTTTCTCATTGTTCACTCCATTGGTTATAATCTTTCTTTACAACCTGACTAACGTTTTATGTGAAGGTATTTGAAGATCCTATGTTTGATTGCATGCCTCCATGGTGGGGAGGGGAGGGCGAGGGAGGAGGAGAAAGAGGAGGAGAAAATTTGAAACTCAAGGGATTGTGGAACTGAATGTTGTAAACAAAAGGTAAATTAAAAAAAAAAAAAACAAGGGTGGAGGGCCTCTAGTTAACTTCCAAGATTGAGAAAGTGAACTTCGAATCTGCAGTTCACAGCTCTGAAGTATAATACATATAAGTGATAATCACTACCCTTATAGATCATATCAAAGTGATTAATACTAAGCAGAATAAAGTAGGGGTAAAATGAGTTATTTTTCACACACACATATCTATGTATATGTGTATACATATGTATATATACATGGGTGCATATCTATATATGTATCTTTAAAGTAGTTTTGTGACCTTGAATATATCATTCCAGAAGAATGTAAGTTTGTTAATTCAGGAATTTTCTGATTTTTGTCTTTGTACCCTTAGTGTCTTGTACAGAGTAAGTGCTTAATAAATATTTATTGCACTAAATTATCCCTGAGCCTCCATTTTTCTCATCTGCACCAAAGAAAGTTTTGGACAGTTCCTTCCAACTTTGATTCTATGAGTCTGTCTCAATGTCACCCAAACCATGGCAGTCTACAATGGGCTCAGTGAGAAGTTAATATAGATGAGGTAAAATCTTATACAGAACTACATGTATTGAAGTTTTTGCCTTTCTCTCTCTGGTGGACTGAACCTAATATGTGAGCTAAATTTTATTTAGTCTAGCTCCTTGGTCAATTGCAAAACCTGAAATAGTGTTACATAAAGGAGTTTTGTGTGTGTGTGTGTGTGTGTGTGTGTGTTTGTATCATCTAGTTAAATGGCAGTGTTATCCATATAAGCTTAAAGTTCTTTATTCAAGAGTAGTTAATTGTACTAAACATTGAAAAAAATTTAAAAGGAAAGAAAAATTAAAGGAAAAGAGGAAAAACAAAAGCAACAAAAGAATAAAGGGAAGAGTGTAAAGAAATGGTAGTTTCAGTTTAAAAACTTGGATGGTATTTTCTCCAAATTCCTAGAAAATACTGTAATTATAATTCAGTTGTAGATTATGTTCTGGACTGAAGAACTCTACTCATTCATCTTTGCAGAGGGGATGGGAAGTAATAGTTAACATTTATGTAATGACTTAAAGCCTACAAATCATTTTCCCCATATGATCTCATTTACTCTTCACAGAAGACCCACATAGTAATGCCGTTATTAAACCTTTTCCTCTATTACTTGTCTATTTTTTTCAAAATGATTCCTTTCCTACGTGTTCACAACCTAGGAGTCTGCCTTATCTCTTCCCTCCCTTTCAACCTTATATTCAACCAACTGGTAAGTCTTACTGATTGCTCTTCTTCAATATCTTTAACATCCATTTCTTTCCACTCACACAAATATCCAATTTAAGTCCTTTTTACCTCTAACATAAGCTTTTTATTTTGGTAGATAAAATGATACATTTTATTTTTGTAGTGTTACACTAAGATAGAACTCTTGACTTGCAAACTGATCTGAAATGAATGGAATTTAGCAAAGGTCATGTAGCTACAAAAGCTGTAAAATTAAGTATACTGTTTTAGCTCTAACCTCAATAAAACTTATTTTTTCCAAAGATTTTTTTTTCTTCATAAGGTGAATGTCCTATTTTCTTTGATTATTTAAAAGAATTTAAAATGAAATCCCCTTAACCATTGATTTTGGCTAGTCTGCTGATCTGTCATAATACATTAGCTTTGTTTTTAAAAATACTGTTTGGAAATGTGACAGCTGACAAAAAAATGTTAATATACAATTTTCTTTGGGACTCTTAAAAACCACAAAATATCTAATGACATAATGACTAAAACTTCTAACATTTAATATCAAATTCATCATAACTGTTTGTATGCCACAATGATATACACCTAAGATCAACTTTTTTGAACAATACTCTAATTTGAATAAAATCAAATAGGGAGACATGTAAAATGGGAAATACAATGTAGCTACACATCACAGCTCCTGCTTGTCCATAAGGCATTACAGAGAGAGTAATAATTTCACTTACATACTGATTTTATAAATATGATCAGCTGTGAATGTCCTGAATATTTATGAATTTCATTTCACTTTTTATATATGTTACATAAAATTTCAATCAGGAAGCCAAAAAAGGCCTTCTAGAGCTACTGATAGATTCTATTTAGACAACTAAAAATGACTATTTTAATTCTGTATTTTAATGTTATCTGAAGAATAATTAATATTCACTGAAAAAAGGACTCTGATACAGGAGGAAACTCTACTTGCACACATGGGAATTTTTACCAAGAAAAGGACAGTGACATGGTTATCCCTTTTTTTTTTAAACAAATGCTTTATTAAGGTTATCACTTTTTAAGTATACTTTCTTTACCAGCGCTGGGAATCCTATGACCTCAAGGCCACATGTGGCCCTCTAGTTCCTCAAGTACGGCCTTTGGATTGAATCCAGATTTCACAGAAGAAAGGGAGTTTATTCTGTGCAATCTGGATTCAGTCATTTTGTTCTGAAAAGTTTGAATTCAATCAAAGGACCTCACTTGAGAACTGAGAGGGCCATATGTGACCTCAAAGCTGCAGGTTCCCTACTAGCTACATTCTAGATCTGCTAAATTACCACCAGTGTGATATTAGATAAATCACAGCCTCTATGAGTCACAGTTTTCTCATCTTCTCATAAAGACATTGCTTATAGCTCCATATTGCTTTTTCATACCCACCAATCCCAAGTGCAAAACTTGCCACCTGTTAGCATGCCAGCCCAAGAGAAGGAAAGTGAAAGAGTATCTCTAACCTAAAGTATGGAACCAGTCTTCAGATGTGTTTCCTTTCCAGATATATTTGCCACACAGAAGCCAAACTGATAGTCCTAAAATGGACTAAAATCTGTGCCACTCTCTAGATCAAGAAGTATCAGTGTCTCCCTATTTCCACTAGGATAGAATTCTAATTCCCCTTTGTCAATCAAAGTCCTTCATAAGTGAGCCACAATCCATCTTTCTGAGCTTGTTACAATGCCTCCTCCTTACACAATCTATATTCCAGCAAAAGTGTACTATTTTGTTATTTCTTGTACTTAATGTTTCATTTCTTTCCTCCCTGCTTTTGAACATCCTAGAATATTCTCACTCCTTAAGTGTGCCTCTTAAAACACATAATTCCTTTTAAGCTTTTGCTTAAGTGCCATCTCTTACAAGAGAGAGCTTTCCCCCCATTTATCAATGTCACCCTTCCCACCAAATTGCATTATGTTTATTTTGTACTTAGAATACTACGTACTGCTGACCCTCAAGAGAACATAAACTCTTATAATCCCAAGCCTAGCATGGAAATGATAATGCTTTCTGAATTAAATGGAATTATTTTGCAGATGATGAAATAGAGGCTCTGCGACACAGAGCAGTGATATGTCTAGAAGGACTTGAATCCACATCTAATGAAACTAAGTCTAAAACTCCTTCTTGCCACAGCTGCCTTACAGGTGGGGAGGTCAGAGTTCTTCTCCATCTAAACTTTTCCTCTGTACCAAGTTTCAACTTTTTTACCTGGGGACTCTGTCTTGGGCCCTTCTCTAGGGGATGCTGTTGAACTTTAAACACATAAGGAGCCAGCTCTGTTGTTCCTCTCCCTTGCTTTCTCTACTGTGGACTGCCTAGTACTAGCTTTTAGGGGTCTTGGGGGAGGCAGAGATCATGGGTTAGGTTGGCTCAAATCATGCTCTCCTACAACAAAGTTAAATTATTTTTTATCCCTGAATAATGCACATGATACAGAATGCCACAGTGCTTTGCTTTCCTTGTCTTGGAGAAAAAGCCAGTTTGCCTTCAATGTATGTGAAAACCCTTTTAAGGATTATCTGTCTACATTAAAAAAGGAGACCCACGTACTTCAGGCAAGGTCATGTAAGCCCTAGGTGAGCACCTGAATAAGAGCTGTCAGAATATATTTAAGCTGCCATGGGGAAGATTTCACTTTGGAACCCAAGTTTTCTATAATTTTAAATGAGACATATTAATGAAATATGTTCACCTTACATAGCCCACCCAGAGTTCTCATTAATATTACTCATTTGCAAGCACATGCTATTCATTAAAATTTGACAAATGTGTTCATAAAAGATAGGCACGCATGAAGCTTCCATTTGCAGTAATGGGAGAAATAATAAGCATTAAACTTGTAGTAATATTAAGGAGACACAAATGCATCAAATTTCTATCATATATTAATGAAACATGTCTGTGCATGAATTTGCCATTACTATTAAGAGTGAAAAGTCTACTTTGGAAGAATAGGGAACATACTAATAGTGGAAATATATAATCCTAGGGGTTTGGAACTGCAACCTGATTTTCCTACACTTAAATTTTGAAAAAGGAATCTGGATTTGGAATCAGGAGGAGCTGTTTTCAAATCTTGCCACAGGTACTTATTAACTCTGGGTAAGTCATAGTTTTTTGTTTTTTTTTTAATGAGCTTTTTTTTTTGAAGGCAACTTGGGTGAAGTGACTTGCCCAAGGTCACATGGCTAGTTTTTGTGTTAAGTGCCTGAGGATTTGAACTCAGGTCCTCCTGATTCCAGGGCCAGTGCTCTACTCACTGCGCCACCTGGCTGCCCCAAGTCATAGATTTTTTAAGTTCATAAGTCAATTTAGAACTGCACAAGACTATGGAGGTCATCTAATTATACAGATGAAGAAAATGAGACCCAGAGAGAAAGTAGCTTGCTAAACGTCACACAGGTAGTAGTATCAGAGCCAAGACTTGAACCCAGGTCCTCTGACTCCAAATCCATTGCTTTTTTTCTACCGTGCTATGTTGCTTCTTAATCGTTTAACCTATTTGAAAAAATTTCCTTTTTTGGTAAAATTGGATAACAATAAGGTTGTCATAAGGAACAAATGAGATAATGAATATAAAGTGATTTGAAATGTGAAAGTGCCACATGAACTACTATTAGTGAACTACTTTTAGTATTTTAGTATTAATCCTTCCCAATAAACTTCAAGGATACCCTTTTACCTCCATCATCTAATCCTCTGTTTTGTATTTAAAACTCATCACAATCTAGTTCTACCCTACCTTTCTAACCTTAATACACCTTATTTTACTCCTTGAACGCTTTCTTTTTTTTTTTTTTACTTTTTGGAGGGGCAATTGGGATTAAATGACTTGCCCAAGGTCACATGGCTAGCTTTTTGTGTTAAGAGTCTGAGGCAGAATTTGAACTCAGGTCCTCCTGACTCCAGGGCTGGTGTTCTATTCCCTGTGCCACCTAGCCGCCCCCTCTTTGAACTCTTATAGCCAAAGTGACCTTCTTACTTGTCTTCATGCATGATACTCATTCTCCTGGATCTATTGCCTCTGTATGTTCCTCCAGATTGTAGTACTTATGCTTTGTCCTCATTCCTTGTGGAATAATTAAGTTCCTTTAAAATTCAGATTCAGTGCTACCTTCCACACGATGATTTTTTTGCTTAAACATCCTTGCTCCCACATCCCAGGTTGTATTACCTTCTTCCACAAGATTATCTTGTATCTACTCCATATACGTACATGCGGTCTTTCTCATTAGAACATAAGCTCCTTTAGGTCAGGGCTGTTTTATTTTTGTTTTTGTATTCTTAGCACCTAGCACAATCTTTGACTTAGTGAAGCTGACAACCATATCGATCAAGGATTCTTTTCCTGAGGTCCAGATATCCCTGAAGTGTCCATGGAAACATTACAAAGAGTTTGTGAAATTGAATGGGAAAAAATGTGTCTTTATTTTCACTAGAGTCTAACTGAAACTTATCATCTACTTAAGTAGGATTAAAAAAAATACTCTGAGAATGGGTCCATAGACTCCACCTAATTGCTGTGTCTAAAGTCTAAAGGACTAGGAATCTCTGATATAGACTTTATCACAGGCTCATGTGTAAAACCATGCTGGGTTGGTAGGACCTGAGACAGCTTGTGGTCTTTGCATTATCTCTGTGCTAAGATGCATAACAGTAGTGCATTAGAGAAAGAAGCATATATAGCCAAAATAATTTATATACGATCTCAAATCAAGTTGTAGTTACATTTGAATATGAGTCTGAACTGGGAATTCATCATTATTCAAATCAGTCAGTCAAGATGTGCTAGTCACTGTTCTAAGAGCTGAGAATATAAATATGTGGCAAATGAAAAGGCTGAGAGACATAATTTCTAGGTAATGAATATTCAATTTATTAATTATGTCTAGCAAATAATTAATAAAATGAGGTCAGTGGCACTCTTGGGAACCAAAAACAAACTTTGGGGGCTGCCAGGTGTTTAAATACCCTTGGAAGAGTGAGTGTTTCTGACAGGAGGAAATCAGTTCTGATTGGTTAATAAGTCATGAAAGCATGAATATTAAAATGAGAGGTGGGATTATTCTAATGAAGGACTAGGGGACATGACTTTAATTATGTCACTCTTACTCATGTATACCTAGACCACCCCTGCCCTGGGCAATCTAGAGGAAAGGGATCTACCTCTACCCAAGTAACTTGGGGGTGGTCTTGCCCAAGATTAAGGAGAGTGTTAACCAATCTCATTATCACCCCTGTCCTTCAGAGGTTGCTTTGATCTGATAGAGAATGAAGAAATGGAAAGGGAACAAACCCTGGGTTCCCTGATATTAATTGATAATTACCATAAGAGAAAGGTAATCCTTTCTCTCAATTACAAATAGAAAGATAATCCCTGCCCCCTCCAAGAACATATAGTGTAAGGGAAGAAGCCACTGTATGAAAGAAAGCTAAAAAGGTATGGTAGAGAAAATCTAGAGTACTTTGTAGAAAAGAAGGAGGTATAAATTGATCCCTCTTTAAATGGAGGACCCAGGAGGAACTATCCAATTAGAGGCCACAGGGACAGAGGGTACTTCCAATATGCCTATTGCTAGGCTAAAACAGGCTTCAGAATGAAGGGCAGTTGGGATAGGAATAAGCAAATGAAACAATAAAACTTAACTATGGAGTTTTCATTTCAAGAAAAACGAAATACCTAGCTTCCTCATCTTGTCTCTAAATGAACCATTTTGTGCTCTTATCAAGCTGCAATAGAAAACATATTCTTTGGGATAGTAATATTAGAATCTCAGAAGAGTTGGAAAGAACCTCAGAGGCATGTAGTTAAATTATACTGAGTTAAGAATAACTTTTACAGTACATCTGACAAGGGTCCTTCTAGCTTTGGCTTTAAGACCTGTGATGAAGGGGGAAAGTACTATCTCCTGAGGCAGGCCAGTTTACTTTTTAATTGTTCTAATTAACCAATCACTCAGCCTGTTAATAAACACTTATCAAGGGTTTTCTTTGTGCCATGTGCTATGTTAATCATTGAACACACAAAGAAAAAATGTGAGCTATTCCCTCTCCTCAAGGAATCTATTTTCTAGTAAGGGGGACAATATGTACATATTGTGTACATGTAAGCACAAATATTAATGTATTTTTTCACATATACAATGCATATACAAACAGATGCAGTACACACATATGTATACACAACTCTGTATGTATATGCTTGTATGGATGCACTCATGTACATTTATATAAACATGGGTATGTGTATATCTATACCTATATGACATAAATACAAAATATTTTATGATTATATATTTATTTAAATATATATTTATTTCTATTAAAATTATCTTGTTTTTATTTCACATGTGCATTCACATATATGTCTATGCATATGTACATGTATGTGTTTAGGAATATGTGTATGTGTATACATATACATATATAATATTGCAAGGGTGGGTTTTTTTGAGGAGGGTAGGGAGGAACTAACAGCTGGGCATATCAGGAAACACTCATAAAGTTGAGCTTGAATTAAACTTTGAACAAAACTAAGGATATTAAGAGATGGTGAAGAGACATTCCAGGCATGGAAGAAAGTCAGTGTAAAGATAGAATATGATTTCTGAGGAGCAGGAAGAAGACTAGTTTAGTTGAGCTATTGAGTGTGTGAAGGGAAGGTAAATAAGATTAGAAAGGTAGGGTTGAAGCTAGCTATGTGGGGTTTTAAATACTGAACAAAAGGAGCTTCTTTTTGAGCCCCTAAGTTATAGGGTGTCACACAAACTCAGAAGACAATGAATTCAAAACAGCTATACACAAAACCTCCAAGAAAAAATGTGAATTGGGCAAAAGCTGGAAGAGCTAAAAAAATTATTTTCAAACTTAAATAAGAATGATAGAGGAAAAATTAGGTAAAGAAATGAAATCAAAGGGAGAAAAGTATGAAAATATAACAGCCTGGTAAAAGAGACATAAAAATTACAAAAGAGGGGCAGGTAGGTGGCACAGTATACCAGCCCTGAAGTTAGGAGAACCTGAGTCCAAATCCAGCCTCAGACACTTAACAAAAAAATCTAGTCATGTGACCATGGGCAGGTCACTGAACCCCAATTGCCCTACCTTCCCCCCCTCCAAAAAAAAAGGCAAAATAAAATATAGAAGAAAATAATATATTAAAAAACAGAATTCCCCAAATGGGGGGGGAAAAAAGGTACAGCAATTTATTGAAGAAACCAACCCCTTAAAAAGCAGAATTTCCTCAAATGTAAAAAGATGTATACAAACTCACTGAAGAAAATAATTCCTTCAAAAATTAGAATTGTGCAAGTGAAAGCTAAGGATTCCATGAGACATCAAGAAACAATAAAAGAAAATCAAAAGGGGGTGGAGCCAAGATGGCAGAGTAGAAACAGCATTTCCAATGTGCTCTGCCCCACACAAATTTCAAACAATGTGAAAGAGAGCTCCAAACAACTTCTGGAGCCACAGAACCCACAGAACTGCACAGAGAAGCTAACCTCCTGCTGAGGACAGCCCAGCAGCCCTGCAGGGAGCGGCCAGCACAGCGCTCTGAGAGCAGGCAGCACAGCGCGCTGGGAACCGACAGCGCAGCCCACAGAGCTGAGCCCAGGTCCGTGGTTTTAGCCCCAGGGTGCCGGGCCTTCAACCGGCTGGTGGAACCCCAGAACACCAGCAATTGTGGCGATTCCAGAATTATCAACACAGATATGCCTAGGACAAAGTGAGAGGTTAGTGCCCTGTGGACTTTGGGACCAGTATTTGGGGAACACCTGGCTTCCTCCTCTGGGGGCAAAAAGCTGCTGAAGAAACAGAGGCACAGAAGCCATTTTGCAGTGCCAGTAGTGGCTCTAGCTCCTGGTCTGCGAACTGTAGGAAGATCCAGCAATCAGTCTGGGGGTTAATCGCTTTTGCTTTAAACTGCCTGGATCTGGATTGTGGTCTGGGGGGAAGTTTGGGGTGGGTATCCAACTTGCCAGAGTGGGTGGAGGCTTTACAGAGGCCACCTAACTGGCAGAAGTTGTGAAGACCCCACATTTGGGCGGAAGCTACCCTGTCTGGTGGCAGAGTCCTACTGTGGCAACAAGCCCCAAAATCAAGTAATTAAGTGGCAATATGCCTAGGCAAATGAAACAAAATAAATAGAAAAGTTCAACATTGGACTCCTATTTTAGGGGCAAAGAGGCTCAAAGCATGGAGGAGGACTGTGAGGTCAGAACTCCTGCACCAAAAGCCCCAAATGAAAATACAAGCTAGCTACAGGCCATAGAGGACCTTAAGAAGCAGATAAGAGAAGTGGGGGAAAATTTGGGAAGAGAAATGAAAAAGATGCAAGAAAATTATGAAATGACAGTCAACAGCCTGACTGAGGAAAATAACACCTTAAAAAATAGACTAACTCAAATGGCAAAAGAGGCTCAGAAAGGCAATGAGGAGAAGAATGCCTTAAAAAGTCAAATTTGCCAGATAGAAAAAGAATCTCAAAAGCTCACTGAGGAGATTCATTCCTTCAGAGTTAGACTGGAGCAAATGGAAGCTAGTGACTTTATGAGAAATCAAGATGCTATTAAACAGATCCAAACAAATGAAAGATTAGAAGGCAATGTGAAATATCTCATGGGAAAAACCACTGACCTGGAAAATCAATCCAGGAGAGACAATTTAAAAATTATTGGACTACCTGAAAGCCATAATCAAAGAAAGAACCTAGAAATCACCCTTCAAGAAATTCTCAAGGAAAACTGCCCTGATGTTTTAGATCCAGAGGGCAAAACAGAGGTTGAAAGAATCCACAGATCACCTCCTGAAAAAGACCCCAAAAAGAAAACTCCCAGGAATATTACAGCCAGGTTCCAGAATCCCCATATCAAGGAGAAAATACTACAAGCAGCCAGGAAGAAACAATTTCAATATTGTGGAAACACAATCAGAATGACACAGGACCTGGCAGCTTCTACATTGAGGGATAGAAGGGCATGGAATATGATATTCCAGAGGGCAAAAGAGCTGGGAATGAACCCAAGGGTCGCCTACCCAGCAAAACTGAGTATCTTGTTTCAGGGGAAAATATGGTCATTCAGTGGAATAGAGGACTTTCAAGCATTCTTGATGAAAAAACCAGAGTTGAATAGAAAATTTGACATTCAGACACAAGAAGCAAGAGATGCTTCAGAAGGTAATCAAGGAAAAGAAATCAAAAGGAACTTATCAAAGTTGGACTATTTACATTCCTACATGGAAAAACAATAACTGTGTTTGATGAAACCTTTCTCATTATAAAAATAATTGAAGAAGGGTACATGGCATATGTTCACAGGTATACATGGATAGAGGGCACAGGTTGAATTTGATGGGAAGGGATGATTATTATTTTTTTTTTTTTTGGAGGGCAATTGGGGTTGGGTGACTTGCCCAGGTTCATGTGGCTGGGTTTTTGTTTGTGTGTTGGATGTCTGGGGCCGGATCCGAGCTCAGGTCCTTCTGGCTACGGGGCTGGCTCTCTGCTCGCTGCGCCACCTAGCCGCGCCAAGGAAGGGATGATTCTTAAAGGGTGAAGTCAAGAGGTGAGAGAGGAAAGTGGCAAGCGGAGATGGAGAGAGACAGGGTAGGGCAAACTATCTCATGTAGAAGAGGCAAGGGGAAGTAGTTGCAGGGGAGGGGAAGAACAGGAAGGCAAAAAGGCAAAAGCATATTCTCATTGAAGTTGGCTCAAGGGGAGAATCACATACATACTAAATGGAATATCTTACCCTCACTCTCCTGAGTAGGGGAAAGGGGGATGAGAGGGGGGATGATGGAGGGGAGGGCATTCTGTGGAGAGGGGAGGTTAGAAGTACCCACTATCAAAGAGGGACAGGATCAAAGTAGGGATGGACCAGGTGGGAGGTGATACAGGTGGGAGGGAAATATAAGCAGTCTTTTACAATATATCTACTGTGGTAATGTTTTGCATAGATATACATGTACAACACATACTGAATTGCTTCTCTTCTCAGAGGGAGTGGGTGACAAGGGAGAAAGGGAATGGATCTGAAAATCGAAGTTTTAAAATTAAATGTTTTATAAGATGTCCAGGCAGTGGGGCTCAGAGATTCACCTTGCCCTAATGGTAAAGTCGAAGCGGTATGGGAGAAGATATGGGAGAGAGCAGATTGGAAGAGGGGATATCTGGTGGGACTGCTATTCTGGGGTGGTGGGTAGGGAAAAATAGGGGAAAAATGTAACTCATAATCTGGTGGAAATGAATGATGTAAACCAGAAGTTAATAAAGCATTTGTTTAATTAAAAAAAAAAAGAAAAAAGAAAATCAAAAGAATGAAAAAAAAATAGAAGAAAATTTGATACATCTCCCTGGAAAAACAACTGCCATGGAAATTAGTTGAAGGAGAAAATTAAAGCATTTTTAGACTAACTGAAAGCATGACCAAAGAAAGAGCCTAGACATGTTATTTCAAGAAATTGTCTAGATAAGGCCCTCACAGTCTGCAACCCATGGGCCATAGGCTCTTCCCTGGTTGCTTGTGGGCATGCCAAAGGTGGCCCATGAAAAATGTAGAGGATGCTTTCCTCTACATTTTTCCCAAGCAACCCGAAATCCTTTGGCATGCCTGCAGGTTGTGCAGGCCTGGTCTAGATGAACTCTTGTAAAATCATGAGACCCTCCTCTTGGCCCTATGAAATTTCTTTCCTGATCCCAAATAAAAGACTTTACATTTGTCTCTATCAAAATCCCATCTTATTCAATTTAGACTCCTTTTCAGACATTTTAAAATCTTGACACTTATCAGATCTGTTGACTATCCCTTCCAGCTATTTGTCATTCTCAAATATGATCAATGTATCTTCTATACCTTTATCTGGATTGATAGAAATGTTGACTAGTATAGGGCCAACCAGAGATCCGGGTTGTGCACTAGAGACTTTCTTCCAAGTTTATATTGAACCATTAATGAATACTCTTTGAAATCTACCTAATTAAAAATCCACCCAATTATCTAACTCAGAATTTTCAAAGTGTTGTGCAAAAAACTACTTATTTATTATAATATTAAGATATTTTGCTTCCTTATAGAGTAAAGAGAGACAAATGTAACTCACATAAAAAAATTTCTTGGGGGGAGGTATCATGAATAATTTTTATGAGTGTAAAGATGTCCTGAGATCAATAGCAACAAAAAATTGAGAATCAGTGGTCTAGTAAATATCCATCTGTTCCAACATACTAGTGTAAGACTGGACACCCCTCTTATACTCTAGGTTCCTTCCAGTGACACAAGTTGTTGCTGAAACTGGGGCCTACCATTGTTATAATAGTATGAGATATTTTATCAAATGCTTTGCTAAATATTGATAACATGCATAACATTATAGCATATACCTTATTGACTGATCAAGTAACCCTAACAAAATAATAAGATTTGTCTAGTTCCTTTGGTTTTATATACCACAGTCATTTCTAGATAATTCTCTCTCTCACTCCCCCCATCCTTCC
Organism: Gymnobelideus leadbeateri; assembly: GCA_011680675.1. Lineage (NCBI taxonomy): Eukaryota > Metazoa > Chordata > Mammalia > Diprotodontia > Petauridae > Gymnobelideus > Gymnobelideus leadbeateri. The sequence continues at coordinate 65,580 of WOXC01001140.1, forward strand.
TAGTGGGGTCACTTTTCCTATTGTCTACTCACTCATCTCATCACTCTCCTCTTTTAAAACAAACAAACAAAAATTACTTTAATTTCTTCCTTTCTAACCACAATAAATTAAAAGTTTTAATTCTGGACTTCCCCTGTGTCATATTAACTACTTTGTTGAGCTCCAATTGACCTTACCAGCTTTCCCCAGGAAGGCTAATTTACTGAAAGTTCTTGAGATAGTGACTTCCACCAAGTGATTCGCTATGTTTTCCTTCTTTGTTTTCTCTTGAGAAAACCCCTTTATCCATTTCATGTTATTCTTCACATTTTTCATATTACCACTATAAACCAGTCCAAGGCCAATCTCTTCCACAAAGCCTTTTCAAATACCATTTGTAGTCAGGGGACTAAATTTTTAATCCTAGCTTTTTTCATTAATTCCTCTGTCACATTGGTCAAGTCATTGAAAATCTTTACCTCTTTTTCTACATTTGTTTTTTTTTTTTTGCTTTTTGGAGGGCAATTGGGGTTAAGTAACTTGCCCAAGGTCACATGGCTAGGTTTTGTTTGTTTGTTTGTTTGTTTGTGTGTGTGTTAAGTGTCTGAGGTCCGATCTGAACTCAGGTCCTTCTGACTCCAGGGCCTACGCTCTACTCACTGCACCACCTAGCTGCCCCCTCTTTTTCTACATTTGTAAAATCAAGTGATTGGTCCATGTAACTTCTAAGGCCCCTTCCAACTTGAAATTTATAATCCTGTGATCTTACTTTTTCTATTTAGTTCTCAAGTAATTATTGGTATCAATCAACTATATCAATGAAGAGACCAAATTAAAAGTTTACACTTATGTTTTTTTTCATATTTTGTTTATTAAAATGGTGGCTCAGGGTGGCTAGGTGGCTTAGTGAGTAAGAGCACCCGCCTCAGAGTTGGGATGACCTGACATCGAATCCGGCCTCAGAAAATGAGCACCCACACATAAATAATGACTAGCCTTGTAACCTTGAGCAAGTTACTTAACCCCAATTGCTTAAAAAAAAAAAATGTTGGCTGCATTTAAATATTAAGTTATATTAATATAGTATATAATATATAAAAATTAATATGTTAAATATTAACATTTATTGTGATGCAAAGTAATACATTAATGCTTTTCTTATCAATGTTAATTTTGAAAAGTATCCCTTCAGTAGATTAATTAATGCATTATATATTTAACGTTAATTATACATTTCATATGCATATATATATATATATATATATATATATATATATATAATTTAACCCAGGAAGAGCTTATGGCCCATGGGCTGCAGGTTGTGCAGGCCTGATCTAGACAATTTCTTGAAATAAGATGTCTAGGCTCTTTCTTTGGTCATACTTTCAGTTAGTCTAAAAATGCTTTAATTTTCTCTCCTTGAACTAATTTCCATGACAGTTGTTTTTCCAGGGAAATGTTTCACATTTTCTTCAATTTTTTTTTTATTCTTTTGATTTTCTTTTATTGTTTCTTGATGTCTCATGGAATCGTTAGCTTCCACTTGCACAATTCTAATTTTTGAAGGAATTATTTTCTTCAGTGATAATAATAATTATATAATAATAATTAAAATTTAACTTATTTAATATAATATTTAACTGTATATTTAATAATATTAATAATCTAATTTAATATAAGGGAGCAAATATTTATTAAGCATCTACTATGTGATAAGTGCTTTACAATATTATGTCACTCAATCCTCTTAACAACCTTGGATCATTTCCCCATTTTACCATTAATAGGTAATTGGGGAATGAAAAGTATTAGCAATTCCAGCAATTGTGGGCATGCCAAAGGAATCCAAGATAGATAAAAGTTAAGTAACTAGTCCAGGCTCACAGAGCTAGTAGGTGTCTGTAGCAGCAAGCACCCCTGCATCCCCAGAGTGCCTGCCAACACAGGTTCTTAGATCTGCTTTTGTAAAGGAAAGCAACTCAAAATCAGTTAACAAGCTTACTTTAATCAAGCAAACATATATTACCTAGTTCAGGGGGAAAAGGTCAGCACCCCGAACTTCAGAGTATACAGACAGATCAAACAGATAGGCTTCCAAACTGTCCAACCATTATTATCAATATCAAAATCACAGTTACCAGAGAGGGAAGCATCAACATCTGGGTTTTCAAAGCTGGGGGGCTCTCAGTGGCTGCCCAGAGTCTCATCTGGTCAAATCACACAATACTTCTCAAAGTGAGCCCCAAAGCAAAGCCTCACATTAGGAATTATATAGCCTTCTCCTGGGTCAGAGAATGTAACCACCCTGTTGACCCACTGCCCAATCACACAGCATCAAGGTGTGGTCATTCCTGAAAACCAAGCCTCCTACCACAGGCTCCATGTGACCACATTCAGCCTATTAGGGGGCAGAGTATATTTTCAAATCAAGGAAGGTTCTCAGAGTTTCTTAAGCCAATCAAAGGGCCTAGGGGCAGGGAAGATCTTTAAGATCTTTTACATTTCCATTATAGCATCTGAGGCTGGATTTAAACTCAGCACTGTCTGATTCCACTTCCAGCATTCTATTCACTGCCCTCACCTAGCTGCTTTTAACATAAGAGAAAAATCGGGCTTTAATGAGGAGAGGCTGCTGGCTAGTGGCTATCATGCTGGACTTCAGGATGAGAATGCTTGCTTCAATACTGGTGTTGTCCTGGCTAGGTCACTTAATGTATCTCAGCCTCAGTTTCCTCGTCTGTGAAATGGGATAATAAAGATTATAACTCCTCTCAGGGTTATTGTAGAAATCAAATGTGCTTTCTGATTATTTCTTATTATCTTGTTTTCTTTAAAGCTTAGTTCTGATTCTACCTCCTATGTGATGTTTTCCTTGATTGATAGAATTGCTAATACTTTTCATTCCCCAATTACCTATTAATTTTGTATATATCTGTATGTATTTGTCTGTGTACATATTGCCTCCACTCATTTAGGTCAGGTACTTTTACCTTTTGTCTTTTTTTTACCCCTGTTGCCTTAATGCAGGGCCTAGAACCTCCTAGGAGCTTAATAAGTGCTTCTTGCTTGATTTATTGAAAATCAAATTAATTAATCAAATTAATTTATTGAGTACTACTATGTACCAGGCACTGGGGGTACAAAGAAAAGCAAAAAAAAAAAAAAGTCAAACAAACCTTAACCAGTTCCCTGTTTTTAAAACAAACAAACAACCTCAAAGTTTGATGAGGGTGGGGGAAAAGGTAACTTGCAAAAAAACTATGTACAAACATAACATATACAGGATATACCAAGATAATCAATAGAGAAAAGACATTAAAATTGAGATAAAGTATGAACAAATTCTTGCAGGATGTTCAACGTTAGCTGGAATTTAAAGGAAGCTAGTAAAATGATTTACAGATGTTAAAGGACTACATAAATGTTTTTTTTAATAAAATGAGAATAGCATCAACATAGGCATAATCTAGTCAAATAAAAGTTACTATATCTGATATCGTTTTAATAGTAAACAGTGTGAAAAGGTTGTGATTTAAGTTAGATGAGGAAGAAGCAATATCAATGCAATTATGTGCCAATGAATGAAACAGAGTACCTATCAACAATCCATTCCTATTCACTGGCATTTCCACTATTTGCAAATACAACAGAATTATATTTATGAAGATGATTCCAAAGCAATGATTTTATTTATGGGTGGTTTTCATTATGTGCATCAAACTTAAGAGTACTGCAGGGCTTCCTCCAAAAGATTCATGACCACTCAGAAGAACTGGTCCTTATAATATAGGAAGGAAAAAAAAATGAATGTATGAAAGATGCTTATTGCCCAGATTGTAGTATTCAGTTGAGTGGGTAGCCCATTGTGTTAGTCCATCAGTATATTTATCTCAGAGTTCTTAGGATTTTGATCTAGAACGGAATAGTTGGAAGACAGTGGATTATATTGGATTTCCAAACTGCAAAGCACTTATAACAGTGTTAAGCTGTTTCTTCACACCTACTCACACACATACATACCCATCCAATCCCTAGCCCCACAAAAACATCTTCACTGACATCTTTTCCATGATATTATGTGACTGTGAATCATGAAATCTCTCAGTCTCAGAAGAATCAAAATTGCAGGCGACCCTAAGGGCAAAGGAGAGGCATATAATGGGTAACAATAGGTTGCAGCATATTATAACTCCTTGCTTGTAAGAAGTGAATTAAAAATAACATCAAGGTACTGTATGATTGAAAAAGAAAGTGATAAAATGGCAGAAAGGAAAAGAAATGACAGACATAGTACACACAAAATATTAGAGATGGAGAGAAAGACATCCAGCTCATTGGGTACATCTTCTGTGAAGGACTGTCAACACTGATGAGATCACAGAAGCACTTGAATATTGAAGCAGTGATGATGACCTCCAGGCACTGAGATGGAGCACTCTTCCAATTTAGACATAGATAGGATAGTTATAGATAGGATGTCATTGCCCATATGTAATACTACTCCATTTGCATAGAAACCAGCTTATCTGAAGATGGAAGAAGGAACTTATTCACATACTTGATTCAGAAAAAAAAATAGAAGAAAACAGTGGATATAATTTAAGAAAAGTTTTATTGAATTCAAAATAATTAAATAAATAAATAAAACAGGGATATTACATTTTAAAATGAGAAGTTTAAAAATTATATTTCCTTCATTATTTTTTTTTGCTCCATGAGCCCTGAATCAAACTTACTTATTCTCGGTCCTTAGGCAGGTGATATTAAAAAAAAATTGGAAATGGGTCAATTTATACTTCTTCATTAATTAAATATTTATTGTTTACTGTTTTCAAGGACTTGTGATATGGACAAAAAGATATAATGAATATGTGTCCCTTTATATGTTTGAGGAATAATCAATATTTATATATTTGTGTGTCACAAATATATTTTTGAATATAATTAATAATTTTTTTGCTTTCTGTCTTGTTTATGCTCTATTTTAAGCTGATCAAAGGTAAGAGTAATATGTACCTTTTGTAAACTATCTTCTCTTAGACTCAACAATGTTTTTTTGGAAACTTGTGAAGGATCAATAAACATTAATTGAGCTGAATTCTACTTTGAAAGTCATCTTTCTAGGATTTCAGACATTTTTACTTGAGTTGATATAAGTTTACTTTTGCCTGAGGGTAGAAAGAGAGAAGACTTAAAATTCCCAAGACAGTCCCAATAGTTTTTATCCTTAAATAAAAAAATATAGTAAAACCATACATGACTAGTACAACTTAAAAAGACATTTCTTTGTTGGAATGAAACTAATGACAGTGATAACATTTTAATAGGAGGGGGCAAAAATAAAAACCAAAACACCATCCTTTCTATCTCAGACTTATTTTACAATTTATATTTTCCCAAAATTTAAAAATCTTGTTCCTCTACACTGATCCAGGTTATCTTAAAAAAATCTAGATTTTAGATATTAATGTTCTTAAGTAAAATATCTAACATGCTATTCCAGCTCTATAACTCTCATGGATAGTGTGCATCTGTTGGACACTGTGCTCTTTTAATTTATTTTAGACTCTTCAAATACTTGAACACCTGAGCTTCCTATTAGTAGGGTTTCTTTTGCCATGCCATGTTTTCAGGCCTTAGAACCACTGAAAGGAGAGTTGTATACCAAATGTCAAATACCATTTTGGAGCAGATAGATAGCCGACATTTATTTATAGAGGCAGGACAGAGTAATAGTAGAAATTTGATACTCATAATCAAAAGGTCTAGCTCGGTTTGAGTTCTGGACCAACCTCTTATTGGCTTTGACCTTGGCCAAATCATATCACCTCTTGGATCCCGTTTCTTTTTTTTTTTTTTTAATCAAAATGAGGATGGCAAAATTTGTAGTATCTATTCCAGATATTCCTTTGAGAGTCAAATGGGAAAATGTATATATATACAGGCACACACACACACACACACACACACACACACACACACACACACACACATATATATTTATTGCTTTATACCTATGAGTTGTTAATGCTTTAGTGTGGTACAATGGATTGAGTGCTGGGTCTGGAGTCAGCAATACTTGAATTTAAATCTGGCCTCAGATACATATTAGCTGTGTGACCTTAGGCAACTGTAATGCCAATGCCATACCCACAGTAGCCACTATGAATATGCATGGGTTTTTCCAGGGTAGATTTGCAAAATATAATAAACTCTCTTCCTCAAAGGCAAAACCAAAATATTCATTTGGAACATCATTAGGATACCAGGAGGTAAGATTTAACAGGGTACTTATCACTGATCCAAGGAGCATAGACATATCAAACCTTCCTTCTGTTAGGCCTCCCAACAAACAAGTTCTCCTAGGTAAGTTCCACCCTCAGCCCACCCACAACTTGCTTTTCTCTCTATGCTCTGCCTGCTCTCTCTCTCTCTCCTTCTTGGGCAAGCTCCTCCCACACTGAGCTCCATATAATCATAAGTTCCATGTGTTAGGCCTACTAATGGGTGGGGAAGATCTTCCTCCTCCATTAACATTACAGCAAGTCACTTAACTTTGATTTGCCTCAGTTCCATCATCTATAAAATGGGAAATATAATAATAATATCTACTTCCCAAAGTTGTGAGAATCAAATGAGATAATTGTAAAGTGCTTAGCTTAGATAATTGTAAAGTGCCTAAGTGCTATATAATCTTGTTATTATTGTTATTAATTGATTTGGAAGACATGAGTTAGTCTTTCTAAACTGTCATAATTTATAACTGTTGCCCATTTTCCACTGTACATGAAGAATCCTTTCCTATTTGCTTTGAGCTAGAAGGATTATATTCATGTTTAATTAGCATTGTCCTTGAACTTGTCAACAAAGAAGCAGGACTGAAATGAGGGGAAGCTTCAATGTGCTCTTACTTTACAAGTGTTCCTGTGAAAGGAAGCAGCATTGGAATATGTGTATATATGCATGCAGTTAGTGTGAGACATAGACATGTTCTTTGCTATTCCATACCTGCCTTCTGGGTTAATAGAGGGCTTACTTATTTAGAACTGTCAAGTGAGCATCTTTTACAGGCATTAGACCTATTTCAGAAAAGGGTAAAAGACCAAAGAATGCAGTTTTTATATAGTACTATCCTCTCACAGCTTATAATTACTTAGGGATTTTGAGATCGTTCTTTCATCATTTACATGTATATGTCACAAAGCTGTGCACCCAATTAATTGAAGGATAACATGGATCCAAGTTAGGCAAATTGCAAGTTTTCCCTTCAGTTTGGTTCATTAGTGTTGCACATATTCAGCCTATCTGTAGTCAGTATAGATTTTTCCAAATAACAATTTTCTTGTTATTAATCAAGATTTTCAGTTCTGTCTTTCCATTCATCAGAAATATTTCTCAGTTTTTTTCCTTTCTCCTTTCTCATTCTGACACCTACTTCTCTAGGTTAAAAAAAAAAAAATAAACCCTTTGTTCAGCTCCTGTTATGTCAATTCTCTCTCTCCAAATGTAATGAGACTTCTCTTTCCCCAGTACAATACTGTGGGCTTCATGGTACCTGCAGTCTGTTTTCTGTTCTGTTTGAAGATCTCTCCATAGTAGTATTAGGACAAATGTTCCTGAAGAACCACTGTGTCACAGTTCCTTTTGGTAGTGTTGTAATTGGATTAGAAATGATAGGTACTCTTTAAAAACAGAGGTGTTGTAGCCCACAGGCCTTCATAATCTTGTCAAGAATAATGAGGATTTTTTCTTTTTTTAAAGAAGAGTTTAAGGGATTTGTGGTTTTGCTATTGTGCTATGAATGAATGTTTTAAAAAAGTATCTACTTGTCCAGGAAATTAATCCCTGAATCTGATAAGAGGAGAGGATTTGGCCTAATAATTCAAATTTAGAACACCCAGATTTTCCTTTGAAGAAAGTATAATTTTTGCAGGAAGTTAAATTATAAAATTTAGCAAGGTCATGTTTTATCTGTTTCTTGAAACTGGGTGATAATGGTAGCCTTGGTGCTTTGGTGGTAGAGATTGTCTCTTATGCTTTTCTATGTCCTCCACAAAACCTTTATGTAATTGCATGATAAACACTCATTGAGTTTGAGTTACTTGAATTTGAAATTGAATGTATGTTTCTCTACTTTGGGCTAGTATTTCTCAATTATGTATTTTCTGGCTTTTTTTTTAAATTGCTTCCAAAACTTTAGGATCAGTATCTCTCACTTAGCAAATAATTGCAAATATTTGAAGCATTTTGAAAGGCTAAATTAGCTTTTTATGAAAGCATCAAGGTGTGATGAAAACAGGGTTGGCCCTGGATTTGGGAAGACCCAGATTCAAATTCTGACTCTGACCCATACTGGTGGTGAGACTCTGGGTAAGTCACTTAACCTCTCAAGGCCCCAGACAGTTCATTAAAACTAAAGATTATAGAACAGCTGTCAATCCATACTCGTGAAGGATATTTTCATTCTAGGAGTTTTCTGCATAGATAAAATCACTGATCTGTGCCAAAACAACAACAACAACAACAACAACAGTAAAATGAACTCTTTTGGATGATTATAACCATTGGAGGTTTAGTTTCTCTTCTACATTTGTTCTGTTTCTAGGAAGGATTATGTTAAAATGGAAGTTGCACGCAACCTCCTTGGGAGGAGGAATTGTTTTGTTTTTGTATTTTTATGCCCAACACCTGACGACCATCACTAGCAAAAACAAATGCATAAATCTATTTCCCAGAGTATGATTCACAGTTGAATGTACAGCTTTTAGAAAACACACACACACATACACACACGTATAATTGTGTTTTCATGTATATGTTGTGCATATGCACATTCATCTCTATATTTATCAATTTGTATTGTATAACTTGGACAGGTAGCATAAATGGACAATAGATAGGTTCTATAATTATACAGGAAGAAAAGAATGGCCTGAATTTGCTTTAGGAAATCACAAAAGTCTTTTTTAATCCCCAATTTATGACTATATGATGTGGAATGTAGCAATCCCCCAAAATAATGAAAATGAATTCATTCAGAGGGCATATAGTAGTCATGAGCAGGATATAGTATTCAACCAATAAGGACTTTGGAGAACAGGAGTAAAGGATGTCATCAGGGATATATATGATCAAAAAGAAGATGGGATAGTCTTGTGCCATGATTAGGGGATAGCAAGTGCTCAACGTGATGTTAGAAAAAATTAATAAATATATCCAGAATATTAGGAAGACCCCTTGTGGTGAATTTCTAGGAAGTTACGGAAGTTCACTGCACTGGGATGGGTGGGTATGGATGGGTTGAGATGTCTGTTCTTGGTAGAAATGTCCAAATTGATAGTGATTACATATGCATTCTGAATATTTCTAGTCTAACACAGAGCTTTACACATAGTAGGCATATAGCAAATGTTTGTTGAATTGAATTGAACTATACTAGTGAATCACCTACTACTTTGTGTCTCCTGGGGGGACCTTAATATATAGGTTCTTTTTTTCCTTTTTGAAAATTGAAGGTCATTTTTCTCATGGGTTTCCTTTTTTGTCCTATAGTTACTCTAATCAGCCTTTGTTATCCATTCCTTTATATTAAACCCTCATTCAAACTGCAATAAAAACCAGTTTACCTTTATCCGAAGCTAAAACTCTCCATGAAAGTACAGGCATCAAATAAAAAGGTTTAAAGAAAGCAGGATAATTCTGGTGGTAAGTCATTCCCATTTGTCAGCACTGGGGAAGAGGAAAGAGGAGGAAGTGGAGAGTTGACAAATTTACCAGGTCCCTCTTTATAGACAGTGAAGCTCTATCAAGCATATCACGTTGTAAGGGAAGCCCCAAATTCCCGTTATTATATTTAGTTCAGGCTAGCAACACCCTTCCCTTGCAATTAAGTGTGAACCCTGAGTATTTCTCCTCTCTGAGGGGCTCAGAAGTTCTTAGATTCCAGTTTCCCAAGATTCTTCATTCACTCCATCTAGCTAGGTTTTCCTAGGTTTTTTTTAGCTAAGCTTCCCATAAATTTATTGCCAATAGAGGGCTATACTATATTAATGATACTCAAAGCAATTAAAAAATAATAATAGCTTACATTTATACATCATAAGTACCCAAATCCTTTTTTTTTTTTTACATGTTTTTACATATATTTGAACATCTGAAAGCAGTGGTGATAGCTAGGAAAGTGCAAGGAAGATCTATTGAGGACCAAAGAAGTTTTTTCTATTTAAATAAATACAACTTGGCTGGTAATTGAGTTATTGCTCTGAGATGCTCACACAGAGGAAAGCTGTGAGCTGCTTAAGTTGGTGTAGTGGATTGCCAGGAATCTGTTAATTACTGATCAAATGCCTAAAAAAATTACCATCATGTCATGAGAAAAAGTAGTAAGTCTTCAATAAATACATTGAGGCTTGTTTAGGAGCCTCTAGTGATGGAGCCCTTAGTGAAATGAAGAAACATAGCAAACAGGCAGTTTATTAATTGCATCAGTTTTCCAGTTATTCGAAAAGGGGGCTTTCAACAAATACTACAGTGTGCTGAGGATCTTAACCCCTTTGGGGTTTCTTGGCAAAGATACTGAAGTGGTTTGCCATTTCCTTCTCCGGATCATTTTATAGAAGAAGAAAGAGGGTTAAGTGACTTGCCAAGGGTTACACAGTTACTAAATGTCTAATGCCAGATTTGCATTCAGAAAGATAAATCTTCCCAATTCTAGACCCAGTGCTCTATCCATTGTGCCACCTTGCTTCCCCAAAGAAAATAGAGTTAGTGATGATTTTCTGCTCAGGGGCAATAGTAATAATGGATACACAGTGTTTTAAGGTTTACAAAATATTCTAATTTATTATTTTGTAACAATTCTGTCTATTAAAGTGCTGCAGATATTATCAACGTTTTATAAATGAGGAAATGGAGGCTCAAAGTGGTTAAGTTACTTGGCCAGGGTCATCCAGCTAATAAATATTTGAACCTAGTTAATTCTGATTTTAGGTCTACCATTCTGGTCCACTACACTAGGACACTTCTGAAATACTGAGGCATCTATACATAAACCTGACATTAGCAATCTTTTGGCTATCTTTCCAGGGTACATATAAAGGACATGATAAAGACATTCCCAAGACACGTAAAACCGAACAAGAACTTACTACTTACAACTATTTAACAATTATTTATTACATTTAATTTATGTGGTGCAAATACTAGAAGGAATACAGAACAACATAGGAATGCATGTGGCATTTTCATCATAGCTACTAATTAAAAGTAGGGGATTTAGAAGAGAAAGCAGATTTGGGAATTGCGAAACAGGTTAATAAGATGGTATCTGAGAAAAAATTTAGAGATTCCTGGACCATTAATTAAAATGATATATCTGGAAATAAACCGAGTGTTTATTAATGTTTATTATATGACAAATAATGTACAAAGGTGTTTGGGAGAACAATACAAAAGTAAGGCAGTCCCTCCCCTTGAGGACCTTTCATTCAATTAGGAGGATACAGACAGAAATAAGTAAATTTTCACACAAAGTAAGAGCTTGTTGAAGTGGAGAGGTGTGTGTGCTAATAATTAGGGGACTTGAGGGAGTTAAGGATTCTAAAAAGTGGAACTGAGTATGGAAAACATTCTCAGCATGGGGGAAAGCCCATATGAAAGTACAGAGGACAAGATACCCTATCGTATATAGCATGGAGGCTAGTTTTAAAGGTGGGAAACATTGCTGTTCAGCATTGACAGAGGGAATTTCTTTAGCAAGAGTTCCTTTTGTCAATGAAATCACGGGTTTTGACTCTAAAATAATTGAAGTAGCAGTCATTGCTATGGTGGAGAACTGAAGTCTTCATCTACCATCTGAGATTTCCATGATTTCCTTAGGTCTGAGAATGGTCTCTCATTAGAAGTTTTTCAGACTCAATTTCCCATAAGATTGAGTATGTGTGACCCAGGGTGACTGTGTGAGGAGGACTAGGTTCTAATTGATGCAAGAGTATTTTTGAGCTAAAGACAAAGGAGAAAAAGAGTTAAAAGGAGTAGATAGTTATGGTAGTACCCAAACTAGAAAGAAAGGTGGCAGAAACAGCTTAGTCTGTTGGCTGCTGACAAACTGAGAGGATCTGGAAGTAATAGGGCCTTCTTTCATGACTAAAATGGGGAGAAAGAGAAGTTTTTAAGGAGAGATGTAGTCAAAGCATAGATGGAATTGACCTACCTTAGTCAAACAATCTCAGAAACTTTGTCACGTTATCTTGCCTGGAGTTGTGAATCTCTGGAAGTTATTCCTCTATGCTCCACGTCCAATGCTCTGAGGATTATGGATGATTCTGGGGGAGATTAGATTATAATTCCTCAGGAATGTGTGTGAACTTATTTCTCTATTCCTGTGTAATGGCATTAATCCTAATTAAATGTTTAGGTTTTTAAAACATACCTTCTTTGATTAGTTAGCTAGTGAAGGCACAAAATGATCTCAGATGATTTTACAGATTCCCAGTAGTTAATTACACTTATTTTCCAAAATACCTATATATATATCTCCTTGCAGAGTTGAGTCAAATATGGACTAAATGCATATAAATTTGGTAATGTGAGTTCTAAATGTGGAGTGGGTATGGTTAGCATTAAAAGAGAATTGTGGTGACATGGGCCTTGATAATTGTCTTTAAATTATTTGAAGGGTTGTCCTGGGGAAAAGAGATTAGACAAATGGGATTACAGGAGTGAGAACTAAAACCAGTAGGGGAAAGTCACAAGATTTTAATTCAATTAAAAGAACACATTTCTATAAGTTATTGCTGTCTATAATGGAATGGGCTACAATTAATAAGCACTCATCATTATAGGAGTTCAAATACAGACTAAATGACTAGCCTTTTGTGAAGGTGATTACTGAAGGGATATAGGTAGGTGGCTTAGTGAATAGTGTTGGACTAAATCCTTAGACACTTAACTAGCCATGTGGCCCCAGGCAAGTCAGTTAACCTACTTAAATTTGCTCATCAATAAAATGGGGACAATAATAGCTCTTACCTCCCAAGATTGTAGTGAAGATGAAATGAGATAATACTTTAAAGCAATTTTCAAACCTTAAAACATTATTTAAATGCTAGTTATTATTAGTAGTAGTATTAGAATTACATAGTGTCAGGAGTATTTGGTAAATATTCAACAACTAGCTCTTAAGTTTAATCAGCATTAATATTTTCTCCAGCACTTTCTTAAGTCTGGACAATCAATGAAACAGTAAATCAAGTCCCAATCTGTAGCTTTTGCCAATTTGTGAAGTGTAAATGCTCATACTGAATATTTAACAATCTCTTCTAGGACCAGTATAATCTGACTCTAGCCCATCCCTGCATAGTGGTAATGGGTATAGAACACTGGAATAAGAAGTGAGAAAACTGGGGTTGTAGTCTGAACTCTAGTTCTAGCTAAGGGACATTTGGAAATAATGAAAAAATTCATAAATATTTCTTAAATATAAACAATATACAAAGCACTATACTGTTTTAGATAAGATAAAAGATAAACAAGATAGTGTTCCTTTCTTCACAGATCATATAATTTAAAGGTAGATGAGATTGGAGAGATCATCTAATTTATCACCTGCATTTTATAGATGAAGTAATTGAAACTCAGGGAATGTAAATGACTTGTCCAAGGTTACACAAATAATAAGATGCAGAATCTGGATTTGAATGCAGGTCCTCTCTCTTCAAATCCATTATAGTCTAGTAAAGGGAGATGACACATTTATGAACTACTATAATATAAAGTAGGATTGTGTAAAAAAATTTGAAATAAGGTCAAGATACAATGTGACTTTATGAAAGGATGGAAACACTTCTTGAGGACCAAGGAAAGCTTTTTGAAGGAAGAATTTTTTAAGCTAAGTTTTAAGGACCAGATTTCAAAAAATAGAAATAGGAAGTAAGAAGAGATGGGCATCTAGGCAACACAGTAGATACAGTATTGACCTTTGAGTCAAGAGGATCTGAGTTCAAATCCATCCTCAGATACTTACTACCTACCTGTGTGACCCTGGGCAAGTCACTTAACCCTGTTTGCCTTAGTTCCTCATCTGTAAAATGAGATTCAGAAGGAAATAACAAACTATTTTAGTACCTTTGCCAAAACCACAAATTCGTGAAGAATTGAACACAATTGAAATAACTCAACAACAGCAAAGGAAAATGAGAAAGAAAAAAGTTAAGGGATCACTATAGTGAACACTCTAACTATTTCATCTGGTATTCAGTTTAGAGCCACAGATCCAAACCTCTATTTAAAGAGGGGCTCAGCACAGACATAGCCTCATTTTGCATGGATTTTGAATTTTCTCTGACTTCTCCACCATGCTCCAAAGTTGGGTACATGACCCCCCCCCACTCATTTTTAGCTTCCTTTTGTGTATTGTCTTCCCCCATTAGACTATAAGCAACTTGAAGGCAGGGACTGATTTGTTGTTTTTTGTATTTATTTCCCCAGCACTTAGCAAAATGCCTGCAATATGATGTTCAATCATTAAAATGGTACTTAATAAATATTTATTGATTGTTGCCTATTGAAAGATTTCATGGGGTAGATACAAAACTGCTTTAAAAAACTATAAAGCATTATATAAATATAAAGTAGTAATACTATCATTTGACCAGATAACCTCTGAAGTACTTTCTTCTAATGAAAATCCTGATTCCATAGATGAAGCTGTCAGATAAATTTGAATAAAATGCTCTCTAGTTAGGAAAGCCAGGAATAAGGAAACAACATTTTATTTCATCCCTAGAGATGACATCTATCAACAGCTATGAATTGTTCATTTTTTTGAACTCCTGAAAAATTATAAGGTTTCTTACTGTAAGTAATGGATGTTCATGGCAATAAAGTCAATACTATCAACAGTCATGGAGTGAAAGCTTTCTACCATAGTACAGCTGGATTGAACTTCTTCCTGAGCTTCCCTTTCCATCAGTCATATATCACAAGTCTTCACCCTAAGGTCTTCCTAATAATTAACATACCATTCCAGGAAACTAGGTAGCTTATGCAGAGGCTAATTACCGAGTCATTTCTCTTTCTTTCTCCTTTGCCCTTTACCCAAATGTTCTTTTTCCTACTTACCCTCTCTGGTTACTAGATTTCCTCACATGGTTTTTACCTTGTTAATATATAATATTATCCTCTCCCTACCCCATTCCCTTTATCTATCTTATTTATTTTGAATAAAATTTACCATCCAAAGCCGTAGTCCAATCATGGGTTTTATCCCACTAAGTCTTGGTGATACTAATGAGCTCAAATCTGCCTCCTTACTTTAGTACCTCAAGCTCCTCCTGGTTACTGCCTAAACCTTGGCATTTGTGTAAAGACTCTTAAGGCCATGGGTTTACTACTGGCTCTTTTATATTTTATCTCTGGTGAATTTGTGGGTGTCCCAACTGCTATTCTTCTTCTTTCTTTTTTGACTGCTCTCTACAGTACCTACATAGAAGGATGTATTCATAAGCAGTCTTTTCCCTACTCCATCTGTTTTTAGTGTAAAGCCCTTTTGATTAGATTTGCAAGACACCTGGAAAATACATTCATACTAGCCTTTTTTAGGTATACTCTTTCTCTTGCCAGTAATCTGTCAAGTCTGTATTGTAAGTTGTTATTCAGAAATCCAAATCTCATTTTCAGATACCACCTTCATAGCCAACTGTTCATTTCCCAAATTAATCTTTCTCTTCTGTATCCCTTGCCTTCAAAGGGCAAAATGTGTGTGGGGGGGATGTAACCTGTGCCTTTGTGGTCTTGAGTTTCTTCTCCAAGAGTTCATAATCAATGGCAATGCTTCTCTTAAAGCTCCTGTGCAAATGTCCTTTGTGCCCATGGGAATTGGAAGAAATGAGTTGCTATTACCACTTTAGAGGTTCTTTGTTATGTATTGGATATTGGCTCGAAGAAGACAATAAATCTCTCTCTTGGGTTATCAAGTTGGCAAAAATCTGAGCAGGTAATCACCAATTCATCCTTCTCCTCCCTTCTTCCTCTGCCTCTCCCTTCAAAGTTTCTATGGTTCTACTACATCATTCTTGAGAGGACAAGCCGCTTCTCCCTCCCTTGAGCAACCACTTATTCTTCCTTAGGAAGAGGCTCAAATTTGTTTTTAAGGTCTAATTGTAAAGGCCTCTGTTTCCTTCCCCTTTTCTTCAGTTTCAAACTCTCCTATTCTTTATGTTGACAAAGGGCTTAACTTGCCTCCTCCTCTTCAGAACCATACCTCCCAGCAACCCCTTGCTTCTTGTTTTCTTAAGGAACTCCCTCACAATCTGCCATACGGAGAGGCACTCTTCTGGTTCATGGGTGGGGAACTTGTGGCTTCGAGGCCACATATGGCCCTCAAGGTCCTCAAATGCAACCCTTTGACTGAATCCAAACTGTCAAGTTCTAGTTCCTTTCCTTTCTCTTCCCAAAGGAAGATCAGTTTATACTTGGAAAACAGTGAGGAGTCACTAGACTGTGGAAGAAATACAAAGATTACACACTCAAAGCAAGTCACTGCCCAATTTCTTCTACTATCTATAATGACTACAATTTTCAACCTTGTTCCTTGGTTTAAAAGTGGAAGCATTTTAAAACCAAATTCCCTTATCTCCAGTCCACTTTATCAATTTACTTAAACCTTTACTTGTTCCACTTGATTTTTCTAATTTACTTTGTTGTGTCCTGTCTACCTTTTTCTTCCTGAGTTTACTTTCTTCAAGTTATACTCCCAAATCCTCTGTTATCCTTCTTAATCCTTTTCTATTTTCCTAATTGTCCTTAAGCTTTCTTCTCCAACAAACCAGAAATAGAATCAGAAACAGTATTTGGACCTGGCCATTGTTCTTCAAATAGTCTTCAATTTCTCCCAAATTTTGCTAAAACTTTCAAATTCATCTTCTGACTTGCTTCTTAAGTCCAAACTCCCTCCTCTCTCCCTGCCCCCCGCCAAGTAACCTCAATTATTTCCTTCTCTTTATTTGTCTCAGTTCTTTGACTTGTCTTCTATTCCTTCCCCATCACTTTCTCCTGTGGAAACAAGAAATAAAAAAGAAGGAAAAGCAGAGGTGATAAAGAAGGACATTCTAAGCAAGGGCAAGGGTAGCCCTCATTCGATCCTCCCAATAAATGTAATATATTTGTTAAATATCTCTTAGAAGTACATTTCTATGTTTCTGTCCCTGATTTTGTCAAAGACAGAAAATAGCTCCCTGTTATACAAAATTTAAAAGAAAACAGTTTAAGCTTAAAAAAAAAAAAACAGAAAAACAAAAGAAAAGAAAAACCTCAGTACACCCCTCTAGAGTGGAGTAATGGACAGTGACTGACTACCAGAAAGATTTGGGTTCAAATCCTGTCTCAGCTTCTTGCTAGTTCCATGACCTTGGACAAATGACCTATCCTCTATGAGCTTCACTTTCTTCCTCTTCAAAATGAAGAGACTGACTTGATGGTTTTTAAGGGTCCTTTTGTCACTAAATCTTTGATACATTTAGCAAAGACAAATAGTTAAGAAAAAACAGAATCTTGGACAGTGCCTCATCTGACAATGTGTACAACACTCTGAGGTCTCAGCAATCTCTTGCCTCTCTAACAGAAGGAGAGAGATGTATTGCATTATCTTTTGTCCCAACTGAAATCAGTTTTTCGGTTACTCTTTTAGCACTTTTTGTTTACATGATTGTAGGCCTATGTTTTGTTCTTATTGTTATGTTTATTCTACTCTGTATCAGTTCATGCAAGACTTTCCATGTTTCTCTGAATTCCTCATGTTTGCTATTTCTCACTGCAGAGTAATATCCCATTACCTCCCTCCCATTCCTCCAAATAATGACAATCCATTTTGTTTCCGATTCTTGTCTTCCACAAAAGCACTGTTATGAATATTTTTGTTATATATCCAGTCTTTGCTTATATCTTTGACCTCTGTGAGGTATGTGCTCCATCCATGCTACTTTTGTGGATTTTGCCAGAGCAGGGGAAAAAAATTATTTTCTAGGTAAACCTTGTTTTGTCTCCTATCAGGGAATATTGGGAAGCAGCCAGAGCTCATTTTCAACCCCATGCTCCACAGCCTGAAACTAAATCATAATACAAATGATAAGCAGCAAGCCTAGAATTTTGTGATGAGCTGAATGTAGTAAAGATATTGAGTGAGGTGAAATTTAATACAGAGACATGTAAACTTTTATGCATGGGGTTAAAGAAAGCACCTTTAAAAGTATAAGGTCAGAGAAGTATATTGCTACATAGAAATTTGTCCAAAAGGAAAAAGATAGTGAGGTTTTAGTTCAGGTAATGTTAATATTAGCCACAAATATGATATAGCAGCTAAGAAAGCATACATATAGGACCTTGGGGAGGAGGGGAAAGGGCACGGTGCATTAAAAATACCACAGTCTACAGGAGTAGGGGGCCTGATAGGCCTATAGCCTGGCTCCATTCAGACCAAACTGGATCAGTTCTGAGGATTACCTTTCTGTAAGGACACATAAATTGGAGAGTGTCAAAGGAGGACACAAGGACTTCGAATTCATGCTATATGAAGATTTGTTAAAGAAAATAATGATTTTTAGCTTTGTAGTTTTGAATAGCGAAGACTTGACAGAATAGGAAGAGAGTGGGGGCATGCTTTCTTCCAATATTTGAAAGGCTATCATTAGGAAAGAAGGGAACACTAAGTGATGCAGTGCATAGAATGCCAGGCCTGGAGTCAGGAAGACTCCTCTTTGTGACTTCAAATCCTGCCTCAGGCACTTAAGCTAAGTGACAATGGGTAAGGCAGGTAACCCTCTTTGCCTTGTCTCAGTTTCCTCATCTGTGAAATGAGCTGGAGAAGGAAATGGTAAGCCACTCTAATATCTTTACCAAGAAAACCATAAATGGAGTCATGAAGAATTGGATACAACTGGAAATGACTAAACAACAATAACATTTGAAGGTAGGTTTAGATTCGTTCCATTTGGTCATGGAGAGTAGAACCAGTAACAATGAGCAGAAATTACAAAAAAGGGAAATTAATGTTCCTCTTAATTACAGATATGCTTAAGTTGGAATGGCCTTTCCTGGAACTTAGTGGGTTCTCCTTCCCTGGAGTTCTTCCATGGAGAACTAGATGATCATTTGCCAGGAATATTGTAGAAGGCATTCTTTTGCAGATGTGGGTTTGACTAGAGGCTACAAACATCCAATCCTTCTCTGAAATCCTACAATTCTCTGAAAATAAAACATCTGAGTTAGAAAAGTAAAAACAGAAAGTATGTTTGTAGTTAGATTTAGCCTTTTTTGTTGAACTTTGAATTTAACTTTCAAAGGCTGATGAAGAATCAAACTAATCACATATCTGGGGTCTATACTAGTGATCTTCAATAAATTAAAAGTCATGCAAAATTTATTAGTACCAGCAGCCAACAACCAGTTAGTTGTCTAATGGCCCAGCAAGAATCTATTAGTTGTTAATGTTCTGAAAGACTGAAGAAACTAAAGTTATTACAATTATTAGTAGTGTGAGTAATGTAATCAAAGGTTGCCAGCAGCAGGCTATATAAAGCCAAAGAAACCCTGGGGCAGAAGAGTTAGACTGAATTAAAATGCTTTGTATTTGCACAATGTTTTTTTTTTCTTTTCATTTCTGATAACTTTATTCATACAAGGTAGGACATTTCTAGTTAGAGATGGAGAGCAACAGAGACAGAGAGAGATAGAAAGAGAAACAAAGAGAGACAAAGACCCAGAGAGACAGAGAAAGACATAGAGAGAGGCAGATATGCACACACACACATTCACATAAACACACAAACACATACACACAGATGAAAAGTAAGAGACAGAGAGAATATTTAGTCATCTGGTGTGAAACAGAGGATACAAAGGAGCAATTATCAAACTTTTGAAATCATGCTACCCTTACCTGTAATTGATGTAACCTACATTCTTTTTTTTTTTTTTTTTTGCTTTTTGGAGGGCAATCAGAGTTAAGTAACTTGCCCAAGGTCACACGGCTAGGTTGTTTTGTTTGTGTGTGTTAAGTGTCTGAGGCTGGATCTGAACTCAGGTCCTTCTGACTCCAGGGCCGACGCTCTACTCACTGCACCACCTAGCTGCCCCATCCTACATTCTTTATGCTAAACATCTTTTAATTATTTTTACTATCAAAACACAGCTTTTTCTATAATGACATAGAGTCTACATAGATAAATCAGAAAGAATTTAATCATTCCAAATAATTGCTTATTTTAAAATCTTCATCTTTTTCTGATATTTTGAGATCTAAATTATTTCCATTTCAGTTTTTTTTGGGGGGGAGGTGGGGGGAGATGAGGGATTAAGACCTATGATTTTATCAGTATAAGATACTCCTGGCAGAAAACTCCCCAGAATTGATGCAGATATCAATAGTTTATCTAAAACTTAAGGCTTAGAAAGTTACCTGGGGCATTGAAAGGCTAAGTGACTTGCTCATGTTCACACAGTTAGCATGAGTCAGAGAGAGGACATGAACAGCAATACAGGTATCCCCAACTCCAAGATTTGCCATCTAAAAGCTCAGTAGAGCTTTGCTGTCTTTTATAAACCACCTACATAATTCTATAAATTCTCTACATAAGCAATGTAGGTAGACAGTAATTTGTCCTTTTATTGGCCTTCAGTTTCCCTTTTCTTTAAACATTGTGTAGTTGGGAATTGTATGGGATTAGAAATCAGAGGACCTGCCTTTGAATCCAGCCCCTGCTTTTGTGGGTTTAGAAATGAGGGGAATAGGGGGTGGCTAGGTGGCACAGTGAGTAGAGTGTCCGCCCTGGAGTTAGAAGGACCTGAGTTCAGATCCGGCCTCAGACACTTAATGCACACACAAACAAACAACAAAAAAACCTAGCTGTGTGACCTTGGACAAGTTATTTAACCCCATTTGCCCTTCAAAAAGCAAAAAAAAAAAAAAATATTGACATATCTAAATTATTTAAATCCAGCTGTAAAATTAGGATCCTGTGAATCCTACAATCTCTTTTTTTTTCATCCTAATAAAATAAAACATCTCAGGTTGAAAAATTAACAAAAAAAAAACTTTACTTTTTTATAAATAAGGTTAACCTTAAATACTTTCCCTGAGAAGTCCTATGAGTCAGTAAGAAAATAGGAAAGGGACTTGAAGGTTCCAGCTTTCACTTTGGTGTTTGATTCTGTAGACTATTGTCTTTTTCCCCCAAGGCAATGTTATGCTCCCTGATTGCTACCAATCACAGTAAATTGTCATAGAAACACTCTGAGTTCTCTGTGATCATTATGCTAAGCAGATACCTTAAGCTACTCTTGGGTTTGGTTATTGTCTTCAATGGGTCTCAAATATGCTCTTATGACTACAGGAACTCTCTGGAGATTTTCTCTGAAGATAAAGCCCAGGGCTCTTACTGTTTGCCAAATAATGATCAGTGATGGGGTTTTCTAGGACTTTACTTTTCCTCATTGCATGTGCTTGTAAAGGTATTTTCAACCTAAGAGGCCAGTTTGAGACAATCAGGAAAGGATGATTCATAAAGAATTCCAGTGTTCAGTCCTTATATTCCTCCTCTCTCCCCCAAAAGAATAATTCACATTGGGCTTAATGTTAGAAGGGATCCTTGAGATCATCTATTGTAATTCCACGTAACAGAGAGGGAGTGTGGTTCAACCGAAACATTGCTTGATTTGGAATTGGAGGATTTGGGGTTTGACTGAAAGTTCTGTTGTATAATATCTGTGTGACCTTGAATAAATCAATCATATTCTCTTGGTCTCGGTTTTCTCATCTGCAGAATGAGGGGGCTGAGTAGATGACCTCTAAATTTTCTTGCATCTCAAAACCATGATTCTATGAATTGATGAAGATATTGAACCCAAAAGTGTTTCGGGGATTTACCTGAGGTCATATCAGCAGTATGTGGCAGAGGTAGGATGTTAATTTAATACCTCTGACTCTAGCTCCAATGTTCTGTACTATCACTGTGCCTCTCCTAATAACTTAACATCTGCTTTTACTCCTCTTCTTTCTAGCCTCTTGCTCCAATATTCTTCTTGCTCCAAAATTCTGGCTCATATATCATCCCTATTCTCCTAATAACTTGACATCTACTTTTGCTCTTCCTCCCTTTTAGCCTCTTCTTGCCAGAATTCCACCCAGTAGCATTGTCAGAGATCGTAATATTTCAGAGTTTGAACCTTTTCATTTTCCAAATGTCAAAGCAGAGCAGCTCAGAGACTTTGTATGCCTAGAGTCATACAGGTAGTGTCAGAGATGTGACTTGACCTGAGTTCTCCTGTTTCCAAATCTAGTATATAGAATAATATAGCCACAAAATCTCAGAGTTGTAAGGGAGCTCACAGGCCATTTATTTTAACCCATACTGAAACAAAAATCCTTGTTGAGACATATCTGATAAATCTAAGCTGATTTCCTTCACATCTTCATTGAGGGGAGCATACAGTCTCCACAGGCAACCTATTTCACTTGTATAGCTCTAATTATTGGGACAACAACAACAAAAGAATTGCCATGGTTGGTTTATGTTCTAGGCATACAAATAAGGCCATGGGTATTACTAAAGTCTCTGTCCTAGAATCCTGATTGAGAGTGAATTCCTTGGGCCAGATTTCTTGTCTCCAATTCCTGGGTTCTACATTTTAAAAATACAGACTTGGGACCCCAACTTCTTTAGTCATTGTTTCCTCCCTGTTTGGATTCCTGGCCACACTCTCTGAATTTCTGAAGTTGATTTTCATTCTCTCTTTTCACTTTGGAAAGATTTCCACATATGAATTAGCTTCCTAAAATATGTTGCCCCTGCTTGATTGGTCTATATCCATTGAGTCAGAGATTTTATGGCTATATCTCTTAAGATTTAGATATGAAAGGGACTTTAGAGGTCATCTAAACCAACCTCTCCTTTTTTTGTTTTTGAAAGCAAGCTCAGTCCTTAAAACGGTAAGTGATTTGCCAGAGTAAATAAGTATGGTAAGCAAGAGAGTTTGTATTCTAACTCAGACTTTTCATTTATAAACCAAATGTTCTTTCCTCCATATCATAGTCAATATTAATTCTTCTAGCCTCCAAATAGGTGGGATTAAATGAATTAAAGGCCTTATTAGAGGAAATGAAAGGCAGTGTAGCCTAGTCTGTAGAGAGTTGATTTTGGGGAAAGAGACCAGGGTCTAAGTCCCCTGCATAAATGTCAATTCATCAGGCCACTCGATAAAAGTGTAAAAGCTGTATTATTCATCTTTATTAATGGAGAAGATTCCTGCCTGGGAGTATCCTATACCAATAAGATCAAAGGTCTAATAAGAAAAAATTAATGGGAGCACAACACATTCTACTTAAAGGAAGCCTATTAGAAATTTTATTTCAGCATTTTTAGTCCATTTAAAACTGCATAAATATGATGTTTATATCACAATTTTATAAATAAATAATTGATTTATGAAGAAAAATATTCCAAATCAGCCCCTTATAGAAAAGAGAATACATTATCCTTGAAAATTCACATGGATTTTATGATCCTAGATCTATGGGGAGGGGGGGAAATATGAGAGACTTAAAAGAAGGTAAGTAATAATTAGGTTAGAGATTCTACAAGAATTGAAAAACTAAAACAACATTTCCGATGGTCTGTATCAGATGATATGACAAAAAATAAGGTCATTGGCATAGTAAGTTCATGGAAACTTTGTGGGCTAATGGATTAAAAATAGGCACGCACTAGTTTTGTACAATTGAAGCAAGTGACATATGACTCAATCCCATGATTGCTATGAGTCAAGAAGGACTCAATTTCCAAGTTTTCAAGTTAGTATAAAAGATTTGTTTAAATATATAAAGCATAAAGTGTAACTAATTGGGAGGGCCTTGTAGAGAGAGAATGGAATTGGACACCATTTCAGAATCCTGTCTTTAACACTCCTCATAGTAATGTTTATACTATCCCTTAATCATTCCCAGGGATATCTCCTATACCTCTGCATCTTAAAATTTCCAGTTTCCTTCAATATTTAATTTAAGTATCAAGTCTTACATGAAGCCTTTTCCGGTCATTCAAATGATAATATAGCCTCCCACTGTCCTGAAACTATTTTGTCTTTGCTAGGCAAAAACCTTCTATTGACTCATCTCTGTAAATGAGGTTTTCCTTCAGAATATTGAAAACACCTTGAGGATGGAAACTACTTCATTTTCAAGTCACCAGTATCCAGAACAGTGACTGATGCAAATTGGGTCATTAGCAAAACCTTTTGTTGAAATTAATTAAATAACAATAATGATAATTTCTTTTGTATATTGAGACTTGCAAAGCATTTTCTCCATGCTTATAAGTTTCCAAAACAAAATATCACTCCCTTGGGCTCCACTCCCCTACCGGTAATTATTCTCTATTAGGATATAAACTCTTTGAGAAATGGGACAGTCCTTGAGGACAGCAGGGAGTGTCCTGTCTTACTTCTGTGTCTTTAGATTTTTGTCCTGACACTGGACTTTGATGACTCAGAAAGAGTGAAGCTGACAACTGTGCAATTCTGCCTGACCTAAACCCAATTTACATACAAGTCAAGACATCATTCATAATGTCATTGGTTCTCTTCTCAAAGAGTTTCTATCCTAATAGAGGACAATTATGAATAGGGGAGTGGTGCCCAAGGTGGGATATTTTGTTTTGGAAACTTACAAGGATAGTGAATAAAGTCAAAGGAGAGCAGATCGACGTAACTTTACTAAGAGCTAGTTCTTGATATATAATTGAGCGTACCAATAATCAAGACAGTAGGATTACAGAGTAGGAATTCCAGAGATGAAGCAACCTCTTTACAATAACCCTGGGATAAAGGTGCTATTATCCCCATTTTACAGATGAGAAAATTAAGGCAGAGATTAAATGGCTCAACAAGGATCAGGAAGATAGCAAGTGTATGAGACTGGATTTCAACTTAAGTCTTTCTGATTCTAGACCCATGTTCTATCTACAAGGTAGTTAAATATTAAATAGGTAATTTGGGAGCAAATATATTAGCATTTGAAGGGATCAGAAGGCACTAGCATTTGGAAGAGTACATATTCATGCAGAAGATGGTACTTGAGCTGCGTATTAAAAGACAAAGACTTTACCAAGGATAAAGGTGAAGGGGGACTACATCATAAGCATGTAGAAAGGAAGAGAGATAGGGGATGGAGTATTTTGTGTGAGGAACAGAAAGGAAGTCAGTTTGGTCGGATTGTGGAATGGGGTAAGTGACCAGGTTTCCAATGTGGCTGGAAAATTAGGTTGGTTCAAGGTAGCTCTTCAAAAGGAAAGGAGAAGAATTTTCTATTTTTTCTTAGTGACACAAGGAAGCCCTTGGAGTTGACTGAGTAGGGGAATCACATGATCAGATCTGAGTTTACGGAAATTATTTTGATAGAAGTATAAAGATGGAATGGAATTGAGAGAGCTGAGGCAATAAAGAGGCTCTTGTAACAACCTAGGCAAGTACTTATAAAGGCCTGGACTAAAGTGGTAATTGAATGGAGAAGAGCCAGAAGTGAGATGTAGAGGTTTGACAATGAGATTTTTCAACTAATTAGTTATGTGGGGTGAGCAAAAGGGAGGTTACACTGAGGTTACAAACTTGAACAGCTTGAAGTATGGTAATACCTTCAACAGAGACAGGGACGTTTGGAAAAGAGGAAGGTTTAAGGGAAAAGATAATCAGTTGAACTTCAGATGCCTCTGGGGACACAACCAGTTTGAAATTTCCAGCAGGCAGTTAGTACTGTAGTACTCAAGCTTAGGTGAGACACTATGAATATATGAGTGTATAAATAAATAGATACACACATACATATGCATATGTACAAACACACACTCATATATATATATATATATATATATGTACACACACATACACACATATATTGATGGATATATATATATATATATGTCTGTCTATCTACATATTGTCATCTTCGTAGAGATGATTATTAAAGCTATGGAAGCTGATGAAGTTACTAGAGAGTATGTAGGGAGAAAAGAAAAGAGAACCTGGAAGGAATGTTGCATTACATCCATGGTGAGGAGGTATGATATGCATGATGTGTCAACAAAGAAAATTAAGAAAGAATATTCAGACCGGGAGAAGATGAAACAGAAGAACATTGTCAGAAAACCAGAGAGAGCAGGGAATATCCAAAATCCAGCAGAGGGAGCAAGAAGGATTAGAACTCAGAAAAGACCACCAAATTTTACAATTTTAGAGAGAAAAATGTTTCAGTTGAACAATGAAGTCAGAAGCCAGCTTTTAATGGGTTTAGCGTTAACTGAAAGAAAAAGAAGTGGGGGTAACAAGGGTAGACAACTTTTTCAACTAGTTTGGATGAAAAAAGAAGGGAAGATATAGGGTATTTATTTCTTGAAGAAATGGTAGAGTGTAGTGATTTTTTTTCAAGGAATTGTAGAAATGAGAATGTTTGAGGGAAATAAAACAAAGAATAAACTGATAGGGAGAGAGAGGGGATGATTGTAGATTTAATCTTTTGAAGAGGACTGGAGGGAAGGAGATTAAAATATACACATAGAGGGGTCAACTTTGGCAAGGCCTTGTTAAATCCTGGGGGTAGGAGAAGAGAGTGGGAAATGATGTCTCATCTGTCCCATTCTATGCACCTGTAGGGCTATCACCCTAGTTCCGACCCTTATCTCTTTCCTGGATGATTATAATAATAAACTCAAACTCTTCCTCATCTCTTGCCTCTCCAACTCATCCTCCACACAGCAAAGTGATATTCTTAAATCAAAGATCTTATCATGTCACCCCTGCTCAGCAATAATCTGTGGCTCCTTATTGCCTCTAGTTTTAAATATAAATTTCTCTATTTGGCATTAGAAGTCCTTTACAATATGGCTCCAACAGACTTTATAAATTATTCTCATTCAGTCTGTTTGTAGCATGGCCAGAGAGTTCTGGTTATACCAGATGCATGACATTCAATTTCTCATCTCCATATCTTTGCATAGGCTGTACCCCATATTTGGAATATACTTGCCCCGTCAAACTTGACTCTTAGAACCTCTAGTTTTTTCCAAGCTCACCTCAAACAGCCAAATATTTGTGAGGCCTTTTCTGATCCCCCAGATGTTAATGCTTCACACCCTCCACTCCATGACCTTGTATTGATTTTGCATATATTCTGTGTACACTGGAAATAGAAAGTATAATATAGGTTGTTTGTAACAATATGAGTACTTACTGTCTTGCCCAAGAGAATATGAACTCCTTGAGGTTAGAGTCAGCCAGTCAATCAATAAACATTTATTAAGTTACCTACTATGTATGAGGCACTGTGCTAAGTGCTAGGGATACAAAAAGAGGGAAAAACCCAATTCCTGTTCTTAAGGAGCTCATAATCTAATGGGGGAGACAAAAAACAAACAAGTATATACAAGCAAGCCATATGCAAGATAAATAGGAAATAATCAAGATGGTAGAGAGACTTGTCTGATGTCAATAATTAAGGACTAGAGAGGCTTAGCCAAAGTCACACAGGTAGCAAGCACTATTGAGGATTTGAACAGAAATCTGCCTCCAAGATTAGCACTAATTTCGATGCAATATTCCCTGTATTTCATTGCAACATTTTTTCTAGTTTGGGTGTTTGCTTTGGGCAGGGGTTGAACTAAATCAATGTTACCCAACCCAAATTATGCTTCAGATCAAATAATAAAGATGATTTTATTAAAGTTCCCATATGCCAAGAACTGTGCTAAATTCTAGGCACATAAAGATGAAGTTGACCTCATCTTCTACAGGAAGCCTTTCACAATCTCTCTTAATTCTAATTGAGAAAGAACATCCAATCACAAATATTGACTACCTCAGATCAGTGAACTACTCTAGTGACATGTAGAATTGATTATGTAGCCTCAGATAGAACCATATAGCCTCAGCTTAGAAGCTGGACATAGAAGGGTATGCCATCTGGAAGCAGAGGATCTGAGTTCAAATCCTGACTTTGAAGCTTCCTATCTATATGACCTTGAACAAGTCACTTGACTTCCCTGGACCTTAGTCTCCTCATCTGTCAAAAGAAGGGTTTGTTCTATGTGCTATATAGATAAGTCACTAGGTTCCCTGTGACTCACTTTCCCCCTCTGTAAAGTGGAGTTGGACTTTATGGCCTCTGAAGTCCCTTTTAATCTAGACTTGTGATCCTAGTGTCCACGAATTGGAGGGTAGAGATGAAATCAGAATGCAAAGAGGAAGCAGGAGTTGACGGTGGTATGCATGCAAGAAGAAAGGGTCAGAGTTTTAAATGTACCTTTTTTAAGAAATGGTGACCTTTGATAGTTAAAATCTTATGGCTTGATAATATCTTTCCATTAATTAGTGCCAATGTGCCTGGGTTCCTAGAGCAGGTAAATATTGAACTAGATAACTCTGGAGCCTCTTTCAGTTCTGCCACCATATGATTCTCTGCAGACACCTGAAGAGCATCACCCTTAGCTCCTGAGTACAGCAAGATTACAAGTGACAGCTCTCCTGTTACCCCCTGTTCATCACACATTCCCTTCCTTTGAGAAAACTTCACAAAGCCCTTTATTTGGCTGTGCCCTCTAAGACTAGCTTCTTTTCTCGACTAGCTCTTGGAGGCTGTCTCATTTAAGATAAATTTATCCTGGTGTTTGAGGGATTCTTCAAACTGAACACTCAAAATAGAACAGGGAACATGTAGGCCTATGCTGAAGCATCAGTACACCATGAATCAGTGCTTAGCACAGTACCTGGTACATGCTTAATCAATGTTTCTTAATCAATTAATTGAATCAATCATTTCTGTGGGCTAAGTTCACCATTGACTTTTCCCCGTTCCCTTGTAGGATGCTCCCCCTCCTACATTACCATGCTGCTTTTCATTGTCTCCCATGAACTAGTTTTTGTTTGGTTAAACTTGTGACTTCATCTACTTTGTTAAAGTCCACTGTAGAAAACCTCTCTAATAAAGTGGATATGTGGTTATATAAATCCAGTTGTACTGGAGCACTGAGGGCTTAAGTGCTCCAGGTCACAAAACGATATGTGTCAGATATAAAACCTGAATCCAGCTCTTTTAGACTGAAATTTTAGTCCTTTACCCACTAGATGCCATGTTGTCTCTTTATGAGATTTTAGGAATAGGTATTCATGTAAATTTGAATTTAGGGGATAGAGCTAGAAATTGGATCCCTAGTTTCATTGTTATAGAGAAGTCTCATATGAGGAAACTCTCCCTTCAGAAGCAGTGTGATACCTTCTTTGCAATTTATAATCTTAGAGTTGCAGAGAGCTGAGAGGATAAGTGATTTGCCTAGGGGCACACAGACAGAATGTGACAGAGCTAGACTTGAACTCAGGTTTTCTAAGGCCAACTCTGCTTTGCCTTGCCTATTCTCAAGTTTGGATATATTTACAAATATTAATTTTTAAAGCCTGCAAATCTCCTGCAAGGTCATATTAAGGGTCTCTCAAGTACCTAAAATAGTGAGGAGGATGGTAGCTTTGCAAAAGGCTTGTGGAAGTATAAACCTGTCCTGTGGAAAAATGTTTGACTGATAATATGTAATCTACCTGTCACACAATCCAAGCTGTTTTGAGATGTGGATGTCATTTGCATCCCTTCTTGGGAGAATGGGAAGAAAAAACAAGGCCAAACTTAATCACCATTTTCCAGTGTGAAAATATCAACTCATTAGAATACTACTGGGGTGGGGGGTACTCCCAATAGTGACATCACTTGCTGTTGGCCCCATGAGATTCTGTGTGGGAAATTTGTAAGTAGGGTATTAATTATGGTGTTGGAAGAAAAAAATAGCCTGAGGAATAAGCCATTAAAAAAAAAGCAGCTTCACACTCTAATTATCACACCCACATGATCTTTTATCATTACTTTGTTGCTTTTCTTAACACACACACAAACATAAATATATATATATATAAGTAAAATGTATATATGTGTATATACACACATATATATGCATTGCACATATGTACATATATAATGTTCACACACATACATTCCATATATATATATGGAAATTAAATCTCAGCATCTTGTTGTTCTTCCCTTTTGGTAATTCTACCATGCCTAGATCTGAGAATATGGGCTTTTCCTTTGAGTCATTCCAGTTCTCATATGTCACCAATATTCCTTCTCTAGTCAGAGTTATTTCTAATTCCTCTATTTAAAAAATGTCAGTAATATGGTAAAACTAGCTCTTCTGCTTGAAAGCTCCCTCGCTTGTTGATCAAAGTCTTGTGAATTACTTTTTAAATCCCCATATATGTTATACTGGGAAATCACTTAACTTTAGAATAGAAATAAGATTCCCCCAGATAGTTGAAGGGGTGATTAGAAAGTAATGAGACTGTTTCCTTAAACTATCTATAAAAGCCCCTGGTGTCACTTCCTGGTTTCTCCTTGCACTGCCATGAACAATAACTAACCAGAACCTACTCCAATAATCTTCTGTGAGGAGAGGGTTCAATAACTCTTTCAGTGTTCCCCACCCCCACCCGTACCAGGGAGATCGAAGTAATCCACTAGTATTTCTCACCAGAACAAATGTGCAGTATTTTTTTTTCTCCCTCTTCATGACATAAAGGAACACTGACACAATACTGTATTTCAGGAGGGTGTTTTTCTTGCAGAAGATGGAACTTTGGGGGAAAGACATCACAGTGCCTGCTAATCAATAACCCAATAACAGTAACCCTGTTGTATTGTCCAGAGTCAGGAGACCAGCTCAAAAAATGACACGTCCTTTTCCCCAGGTTTCCCTAGGGTTGGCTGATAGAACAGATGCTGCCTGAAATTGCAAACAGAGGAGGGAGAAAAAAAATACAACAGCAACAACAAATATGATCCAAAACAAAAGCAAATCTATTTTTCCATCCTGGCTACCAGTTATATTATCGCTTTTTATAATAAGTATTCAAAACAGCTAGAAGTAAAACTATCATGTAAGAAAGTGTAATCCAAGAGAGTATTAATCCAATAGGAAAGAGCAAATGAGAGATGAGGGAGGGGAGATAGCTAACTACTATCTGGCCAGCTTTTATTTGTTGATGACATTATATTTTAGCATGTAAGGGTAGAAATGAAATATATGCCTCCTAGCTTATTTTTTCCTCAGTAAAATGCCAGTCACCCACCTACTTGTGAAACTGAACATCTTTTCTTCAAGTTTAATCCTTAAGAGTCTTTTAAAGGATTCTGTAATAGTAACAGACATTAAACCATTAATGTATTTTGAATGTCTACTTATGGAAAGAGCATTCCTTTCTGTATTTACCTTTGGTCCTTAGGCTTTAGCTGCTGTTATAGAATTTGACCTGAAGGTGGCAACATTGAATAACATTCTGCAAGATGTTCTTTTGCCAAACCTTTTATGAGTGCCCTTAATTAAAGTTTCATATTTTAAAATGAACATCTCCTCCCCCTCTCCCCGCCATTTATTCACTATGTGGGAGAAAATAGAATATGGGCACATTACTTTTGCATTCGGTAACCTTGAATGGACATGTTAAGAGAAAGTGTAACTTAGGAGAACAAAACCTAACTTAGACATAGGGCTGATGAGAAAGTTTGGTGCAGCTTTTTAGCATAAGGGCTGTTGTAAACACGTGTGTTTCTTTCCATGAAATTTACATCAATAGAGGTGCTTAGCCATAAGTGAAAATCACTGCTGGTTCTTTTGAAGCAAAACTGGTATTCATACCACAGTCTGTCTTCTGCTGTGTATTCGGTAAATAAGGTGTTTTGTAATGAGCTGCGTTAATCAAGTAATAGGATGTGCCTTTTAGAGGGTTGCTCTAAATGGCATCTTGGGAATACTGCAGAATACCATAAAAATGGGCAATGTCTACAGAATCTTCAGGGAACACAGACTACCAGCACATCCCCTGGGTGCCTGTGATGGATTTATTTTTCTCTCCTTTCAGTCTAGGATCTCAGCCCACTTAATACATAATTTCTCACTAATTTATATTCATATAAATCTTCAGAACTCTACCTTGAAATGGAAAGGTAGCAAGGATTATTTCAGGGAGGTTAATTGACTTGTAGAAAGTTGGTTAGTGGTAAAGCCAGAAATAGAATTCAGGATTTCTAATCTCTAAACCATGACAAGTGCTTACTACTATAATATTATCATTTTTTAAAAAGTGATATTCTATGTGTACCTGGGACAGTGTTAACACCAGATTGGTAGGCTGTAGTGTGAGCTTTTCCTTTCTATGGACAAGTTTTGGGTAATACAATTGTGTCTAGGTAGTATCTGAGATGATTCAATAACAACACATATTTATGTAGAATTTTAAGAAAAAGAAAACACTTTTGTCATAACAGTTCTATAAGGTGGGAAATGAGCATAATTACCCAATTTGGCAGATGAGGAAATGAACACTGAGAAAAGTGAAGTAAATTGTACAAGGTTCTTGGTGCATAAGTTGATGAGATGAAAATGAAACTGGGTAGTGAGGTTAGGGATAGACAGATCTAGGAATCATTTACATGGAGATGCAAATAGGTGTCTCCACTTTTGCTCCTCTCATTCTCTTCTTAACCCCTTACGATCTGGCTTCTGACTTCATCATTCCACCAAAAATGCTCTCTCAAAGTTAAAAAAAAAAGGCAAAAGAAAAAAAGGTAGCTAGGTGGTACAGGGGATCAGGGTATAGAGCACCAGGCCTATAGTCAGGAGGACCTGAATTCAAATTCAGCCTCAGACATTTACTAGGTGTGTGACCTGGCCAAGGCACTTACCCAAATTGCCTAAAAAAATAAAAAAGAAAGAAAAAAAAGAAAAAGGAAAAAGAAGTCCTAGAAGTAGGATTCGAACCCAAGTCTTCTGACTTCATGTCCATTTCCTTTTAAATTTCAGCATTAGATGTTTATTAACTGTAAGAGCCTGGACAAATCACTTAATACATTTCCACCTCAATTTCCTCACCTGAAAAATGAGGATAGTAATAATACTTACCCTCCCTCCTCTCATCCAGGGTCACTGAGAGGATAAAATGATACAACACTTGTAAAACATTTTGCAAACCTTAAAACACTATGTACATGCTAGCTATCATTATTGTTATTATTATTTTCATGCAATCATAGATTTAGAGCTAGAAGCTACCTTTGGGACATACAAGTCTGACTTGCTTATTTTACAGATGAGAAAACTTAGGTACAGAGAGTTCTTACTTTCTTACATATGTACTAAGTGTCTGAAGTACAATTTGAACTCAAGACTTCCTGACTCCTAAGTGTAGTCGCTAATACATTATATTTAGTAGTTTTCTCATAATTAGGAGCCATATTATATAATTGTCGAATATAAAATGCTATTTAAAAAAATAAAATACATAGGTGAAAATTGATTCAATTTTTTTTAAACAAATGCTTTATTAACTTCTGGTTTACATCATTCATTTCCACCAGATTTTGAGTTACAATTTTTTCACCATTTTTCCCCTACCCATCACCCCCAAATAGAGGTCCCACAAGATATCCCCTCATCCAATCTGCTCTCTCCCATATCTTTTCCCATACTCCCTTCGACTTTACCATTAGGGCAAGGTGAATTTCTGTGCCCCAATACCTGCACATCTTATCTCCCAATTACATGCAAAATAGTATAAATAATAGTATTTATATATATTTGGAACATTTAATTTTAAAACTTCGAATTTCATATCCATTCCCTTCCTCCCTTGTCACCCACTCCCTCTGGGAAGATAAGCAATTCAGTATGTGTTGTACATGTATAACTATGCAAAACATTACCATAGTAGATATATTGTAAAAGGCTCCTTATAATTCCCTCCCACCCATCCCACCCTCCACCTGGTCCATTCCCTACTTTGATCCTGTCCCTCTTCTAAAGTGGGTACTTACAACCTCCCCTCCCCCCAGAATTCCCTCCCCTCTCTCATCCCCCCTGTTATCCCCCTTCCCCCTACTCTCCTCCAGGGTGAGATATCCCATTTAGTATGTATATCATTCTCTCCCTGAGCCAAATTCAATGAGAATATGGTTTTGCCTTTTTGCCTTCCCCTCCCCTACAACCACTTCCCCTTGCCTCTTCTACATGAGATAGTTTACCCCACCCTGTCTCTCCCCATCTCCTCTTGCCAGTTTCCTCTCTTACCTCTTAACTTCACCCCTTAAGTATCATCAATTCCCACCAAATTCAACCTGTGCCCTCTATCCATGTATACCTATAAACATATATACACACATTCACATATGTATTCATATGCCCATATACCCTTCTTCAATTATTTTCATAACGAGAAAGGTTTCATCAGTCAAAGTTATTGTTTTTCCATGTAGAAATGTAAATAGTTTTTGTCTTTTGATAAGTGTCTTTTGTTTCTTTTCCCTGTTTACCTTCTCGAGCATCTCTTGCTTCTTGTGTCTGAATGTCAAATTTTCTATTCAACTCTGGTTTTTTCATCAAGAATGCATGAAAGTCCTCTATTCCACTGAATGACCATGTTTTCCCCCTAAAACAAAATACTCAGTTTTGATGGGTATGTGATTCTTGGTTTTAATCCCAGTTCTTTTGCCCTCTGGAATATCATATATTCCATGCCCTTCGATCCCTCAGTGTACAAACTGCCAGGTCCTGTGCTATTCTGATTGTGTTTCCACAATATTGAAATTGTTTCTTCCTGGCTGCTTGTAGTATTTTCTCCTTGATTTAGGAATTCTGGAACCTGGCTATAATATTCCTAGGAGTTTTCTTTTTGGGATCTTTTTCAGGAGGTGATTGATGGATTCTTTCAACCTCTATTTTGCCCTCTGGGTCTAAAACATCAGGGCAATTTTCCTTGAGAATTTCTTGAAAGATGATTTCTAGGTTCTTTCTTTAATCATGGCTTTCAGGTAGTCCAATAATTTTAAAATTATCCCTCCTGGATCTACTTTCAAGGTCAGTGGTTTTTCCCATGAGATATTTCACATTGCCTTCTATTCTTTCATTTGTTTGGATCTGTTTAACAGTATCTTGATTTCTCATAAAGTCACTAGCTTCCATTTGCTCCAGTCTAACTCTGAAGGAATGAATCTCCTCAGTGAGCTTTTGAGATTCTTTTTCCATCTGGCAAATTTGGCTTTGTAAGGCATTCTTCTCCTCGTTGCCCTTTTGGGCCTCCTTTGCCATTTGAGTTAGTCTCTTTTTTCAGGTGTTATTTTCCTCAGTCAGGCTGTTGAATCTCATTTCATACTTTTCCTGCATCCTCATTTATCTTCCCAATTTTTCCTCCATTTCTCTTATTTGGTTTTTAAAATCCTTCTTAAGGTCCTACATGGCCTGTAACCTGCTCATATTTTCATTTGGGGCTTTTGGTGCAGGATTTCTGACCTCACGGTCCTTCTCCTGTTCCATGCTTTGATCATCTTTGCCCCCAAAATAGGAGTCTAATGTTG
Organism: Gymnobelideus leadbeateri; assembly: GCA_011680675.1. Classification (NCBI taxonomy): domain Eukaryota; kingdom Metazoa; phylum Chordata; class Mammalia; order Diprotodontia; family Petauridae; genus Gymnobelideus; species Gymnobelideus leadbeateri. The sequence goes on from WOXC01001140.1 coordinate 101,044, forward strand.
AATTTTTCTGTTTAATTTGTTTCCTTTGCCTAGGCATGTTGCCACTTAATTACTCAACTTTTGGGCTTGTTGACACAGTAGGACTCTGCCACTGGCCAGGGGAGCTTCCGTCCCAAATGTTGGGGTCTTCACAACTTCCAGAGGTATTAGTTGTGTGGCCTCTGTGAAGCCTCCCCATGCTCTGGCAAGCTGGATACCCACCCCAAGACCTCCACTCTAGACTGTAATCCAGATCCAGGGAGGTTAAAGCAAGAGTGATTACCTCCCAAGAATGATCGCTGAATCTCCCTACAGTTCGAAAGCCAGAAGCTGAAGCTGTAACTGAACCTGAAAAATGGCATCTGTGCTGTGTCTCCTCAGCCACATTTCCCCCCAGGGGAAGAAGCCTAAAGTGTTCCCCAAATATTGGTCCCAATGTCTATAGGGCACTAACCTCTCACTTTGTCCTACACATATATGTGTTGATCATTTTGGAATTGCCTTAGCTGCTGGTGTTCTGGGGTCCCTCCAGCCAGAAGCTGGTCAGGCTTCCCTGGGGCTAAAACACTGCTCATGCAGGCCTGGGCTCAGCTCCCAGAGCACTGCGCTGTCGGCTCCCAGAGCACTGTGCTGGCCACTCCCTGCAGGGCTGCTGGGCTGTATGCAGCGGGAGGTTAGCTTCTCTGTGTCGTTCTGTGGGTGCTGGAGCTCCAGAAGTTGTTCAGAGTCCCCTTTTACATGATTTTGAAGTGGTGTGGGAGAGAGCACCTTGCAAGTGCTGTTTCTACTCTGCTATCTTGGCTCCTCCCTGATTCAATTTTCTTAAGAATGCTGTCCACTATTTTTTTCCCAAATGCTTTATTAAATTGTGGCTTACATCATTCACTTCTGCCAGATATTGAGTTACTATTTTTCCCCACCCTCCACCCCAGAATAGCAGTCCCACAGAATATCCCCTTGTAAAATCTGCTCTCCCCCATATCTTCTCCCATACCCCTTTTGACTTTTTCAGTAGGGCAAGGTGAATCTCTGTGCCCTAAAGCCTGTATATTTTACTTTCCAATTATATGTGAAATAGTATTAATAATAGTATTTATATATTTTAGACATTTGATTTTCAACCTTTGAATTCCAGATTCATTCCCTACCTCCCTTGTTACCCACCTTTTCTGGGAAGATAAACAATTCAGTATATGTTGTGTATGTGTAGCTATGCAAAACATTACCATAGTAGATATATTGTTAAAGACTTACTATATTTCCCTCTCTCTTATCCCACCTCCCACTTAGTCAATTGCCTACTTTGATCTTTTCCTTTTTCACAAGTGGGTGCTTCCAACTTCCCTCCCCCCCTTGCCTCCCACCCTCCATTCCATTTCTCATCCCCTTCCCCCCTGATCTCTTGTAGATATCCTTTTTAGTGTGTATGTCATTCTCTCCCTGATACAAATTCAATGAGAATAAGGTTTTGCCTTTTTACCTTCCTGTTCTTCCCCTCTATTGTAACCATTTTCTCTTGCTTCTTCTCTATGAGAGAGTTTATCCCATTCTATCTCTCCCCATATCCTCTCATTATATTTCTCTCTGACTTCTTAATTTCTTCTTTACATATCATCCCTTTCTATTAAATTCAACCTGTGTCCTCTATGTATACATGTAAACATATATACACATTCACATATGTATTCATATACCCACATACCTTTCTTCAACTATTTTCATACTGAGAAATGTTTCATCAGGTACAGTTATTGTTTTTCCATGTAGGAATGTATATAGCTCAACTTTGATAAGTTCATTATGATTTCTTTTCCCTGTTTACCTTCTCAAGCATCTCTTGCTTCTTGTATCTGAATGTCAAATTTTCTATTCAACTCTGGTTTTTTCATCAAGAATGCTTTAAAGTCCTCTATTCCCTTGAATGACCATATTTTCCCCTGAAAGAGGATACTCAATTTTGCTGGGTAGGTGATTCTTTTTTTTTTTTTTTTTGCTTTTTGGAGGGCAATTGGAGTTAAGTAACTTGCCCAAGGTCACACAGCTATGTTTTTATGTGTGTGTGCATTAAGTGTCTGAGGTCGGATCCGAACTCAGGTCCTTCTGACTCCAGGGCCGACACTCTACTCACTGCACCACCTAGCCGCCCCTATGAGTAGGTGATTCTTGATTTTAATCCCAGTTTTTTTGCCCTCAAGAATATCATATTCCAAGCCCTTCGATCCCTCAGTGTAGAAGCTGCCAGATCCTGTGTTATCCTGATTGCATTTCCACTGTATTCAAATTTTTTCTTCCTGGCTGCTTATAATATTTTCTCCTTGATCTGGGAATTCTAGGACCTGGCTGTAATATTCCTAGGAGTTTTCTTTTGGGGGATCTTTTTCAGGAGGGGATTGGTGAATTCTTTCAACCTCTATTTCGCCCTCTGCATCTAAATCCATGGGGCAATTTTCCTTGAGAATTTCTTGAAGGATGATTTCTAGGTTCTTTCTTTGATCATGGCTTTCAGGTACTCCAATAATTTTTAAATTATCTCTCCTGGATCTATTTTCTTGGTCAGTGGTTTTTCCCATGAGATATTTCACATTGCCTTCTATTCTTTCATTTGTTTGGATCTGTTTAAGAGATCTTTTTAGCCTTTGAGATTCTTTTTCCATCTGGCAAATTCTGTTTTTAAGGCATTGCTCTCTTCATTGCCTTTTTCACCCTCTTTGCCATTTGAGTTAGTCTATTTTTAGGGAGTTATTTTCATCAGTAAGGCTGTTGACTCTCCTTTCATAATTTTCTTGCATCATTTTCATTTCTCTTTCCAAGTTTTCCTCCACTTCTCTTATTTGATCTTCAAAATCCTTTTTAAACTTCTCTATGGCCTATAACCAGCCTGTATTTTTATTTTTAAACTTTTTGTGCAGGGGTTCTGACCTCCCAGTCCTCCTCCTGTTTCATGCTTTGATCCTCTTTGCCCCCCAAATAGGAGTCTAATGTTGAATTTTTCTGTTTATTTTCTTTCCTTTGCCTAGGCATGTTGCCACTCAATTACTTGACTTTTGGGCTTGTTGCCACAGTAGGACTCTGCCACCAGCCAGAGGAGCTTCCGTCCCAAATGCTGGGGTTTTTCCAACTGCTGGACGTATTAGTTGGGCGGCCTCTGTGAAGCCTCCACACACTCTGGCAAGCTGGTCACACACCCCAAGACCTCCACTCTAGACTGCAATCCAGATCCAAGAAGATTAAATCAAGAGCGATTACCCCCCAGACTGATCGCCAGATCCCCCTACAGTTAGCAGGCCAAGAACTTAAGCTGTCATGTGTGTCTATATCTGTGCTGAAGTTTCTCAGGGCCTTATTGCCCCAAGGGAAATAGGCCAAGTGCTCTCCCAACTGACTCCCAAAGTCCATACTGCACTGACCTTTCACTTTTCCATGGCATCTATGTGTTGGAAATTCTGGAAATGCCACAGATGCTAGTGTCTCTCCAGCTGGCTGCTGGTCAGGCCGCTCTGGGGCTAAAACCTCTGCATCAAGCAGGCCTAGGCTTGGCTCACTGAGCACTGTGCTGGCCGCTCCCTGCCGGGCTGCTAAGCTGTCCTCAATTGTAGGTTAGAATCTTTGTGTCATTTTGTGAGTTCTGCAGCTCCAGAGGTTGTTTAGAGTCCCCGTTTACATGAATTTGGAAAGTGTGGGAGCCAGAGCCGTGTGCAAGAGCTGTTTCTACTCCTCCATCTTGACTCTGCCCCCTCTGTCCAATAAATTTTATAAAATAAAAAAGGAATCTTAAAAGGATAACATAAACACTGATAAGCAGGGAAAAGCTATAAGATCAGGTTAAAAAGGCAATGAACAGAAGAGGATCAGGTTAGTGTGTATAACCAATTGATCAATTAATCCAAAGCATTTAATAAACATTTAATATGGGCCAGAGACTTTTTTTGATTGCTGGGGACAAAGAAAAGAGAAAGGGAAGAAAAACCCTCCCTGTCCTTTAGGAGCCTATGCTAATAGGAGAGGCAACATATAAATCAGTGGGTATATGTAAGATACATGAGGAGTATATGGGTAATAATTTCAGGGAGGAATTGATTGGGGACCAACTGAGGGGACCAGGAAAAGCCTCTTGCATAAGATGGGATTTTAGGAGGAGGACAAAGCTAGTTAGGGAGACCAGAGGAGGAAAGAGAACCAGGGTAAACTGAAGCAAGAATTAAAGTAAACTGAAATGCCTTTGAAAGAGGAGGAAGATCAGTAAGATTTTCTTGGGGGCAGCATTTTATGAAGGATGTATGGCCTCATGGAAAAAACATTGGCGATGCAGTTATAAAGTGTGCATTTAAGTCCTGTGTCCAAAGCCTTCCACCTGAAAAATTCCAGCATGTGGGAAAAAAGTGCAGAGATGGGAGAAGAATGTCAAGGTCAGAGAACAGTGTCTGGATCATTTATTATGAGAGAGAGGGTCGCAGATCTCATTCACAAGGTGTAATGAAGCTTCATTCAAGATCACACTATGTTGTCACAAACTTGATGCTCCTTAGGTCTACATTCTAGGACATGGATTTTCTTCCTGTCACTCCTCAGTGGGCCAATCCCTTAGTTCTCCCTGGGAAAGTTGACTTTGACCAATTAACACTTTGGCCTAGGCAGGGAAAGATCTTATTTTTCAGAGTTAAGAACCCAATCAAACAGAGGCCCCTGAAGCCAAAACTTGTGTCATCTTGACCACGAAGACATTTTCCTCAGGTGTAACTAGACCCTCAGGAGGCACATGCACTCCCATTTACTTCTTAGCATCACTGCTGTCATCGAAATTCCAATTTCCAGATCCCTACCTCTCTTGTAGCAGCTGTGCAGAACAATCTCTTTCCTAGCATTACAAAGTGAGGCATCACTAATTATATATGTGTTTAAGACAAAACATAATACTTGAAAACTGTTTTTTCCCTTAAAATATTTCCACTAAAGAAATCTCTCTAAAGAAAGTCCTAAAAGTAGGAATAATGTAATATTGACATGACTGTCTCTAAAAATCCATTGTTGTTTATAGACATACTAGCACAGTATTTATATATTTTATCAAGTGCTTATTTTGTTTATCTGCAAAAGTGCTTCTTGGGGGGCGGAGCCAAGATGGCGGAGTAGAAACAGCTCGTCCAAGCCTCTCTGCCCCCAGATTCTCCACAAACTATGTAAAAAAGGACTCTGAAAATCTTCTGGAGCCCCAGCACCCACAGAACGACACAGAGAAGCTAACCTCCCGCTGAGGACAGCCCAGCACCCTGCAGGAAGGACCAGCGCAGTGGTCTGGGAGCCGGCAGCGGCAGGAGCCGAGCCGAGCCCAGGTCCACGTGAGCCGAGGTTTTAGCCCCAGGGCGGCAGGGCCAGCAGCCGGCTGGAGGAACCCCAGAACACCAGGAACTGTGGAGACGCCAGAATTATCAACATAGACTTGCCTAGGACAAAGTAAGAGGTTAGTGTCCTATGGACTTTGGGACCTGTATTTGGGGAATGCGTCAGCTCCCTCCCCTGGGGGCTAGAAGCTGCTGAGGAGACACGCCACTGTTAGTTTTCAGAGGCATTTCCGGCTCCCAGCCTACAAATCGTGGGGAGATCCAGCGATCAGTCTTGGGGGGTAATCGCTCTTGCTTTAACCTCCCCGGATCTGGATTGTGATCTAGGGTGGAAGTTGTGGGTGGGTTTACAGCTTGCCAGAAACGGAAGTTGCCCCCCACACGTTCGGGACGAAAATTCCTCTAGCTGGCCTTAAAGCCATAGTGTGGCAACAAGCCCAAAAGTCAAGCAATTAAGTGGCAACATGCCAAGGCAAAGGAAACAGAAAAATGCAACCCTAGACTCCTATTTTGGGGGCATAGAGCGGGAAAAGGACTGTGAGGTCAGAAGTCCTGCTCCAAAAGCCCCAGGGGAAAACATGAGTGGGTTGCAGGCCATAGAGGACCTTAAGAAGGACTTTAAAAATCAAATAAGAGAAGTGGAGGAAAAATTGGAAAGAGAAATGAGAAGGATGCAGGAAAAGTATGAAATGAGGGTCAACAGCCTGACTGAGGAAAACAACACCTTAAAAAATAGACTAACTCAAATGGCAAAGGAGGCCCAAAAGGGCAATGAGGAGAAGAATGCCTTAAAAAGTCGAATTTGCCAGATGGAAAAAGAATCTCAAAAGTTCACTGAGGAGATTCATTCCTTCAAAGTTAGACTGGAGCAAATGGAAGCTAGTGACTTTATGAGAAATCAAGATGCTGTTAAGCAGATCCAAACAAATGAAAGATTAGAAGGCAATGTGAAATATCTCATGGGAAAAACCACTGACCTGGAGAATAGATCCAGGAGAGACAATTTAAAAATTATTGGACTACCTGAAAGCCATGATCAAGGAAAGAACCTAGAAATCACCCTTCAAGAAATTCTCAAGGAAAACTGCCCTGATGTTTTAGATCCAGAGGGCAAAATAGAGTTTGAAAGAATCCACCAATCACCTCCTGAAAAAGATCCCAAAAAGAAAACTCCCGGGAATATTATAGCCAGGTTCCAGAATCCCCAGATCAAGGAGAAAATACTACAAGCAGCCAGGAAGAAACAATTTCAATATTGTGGAAACACAATCAGAATAGCCCAGGACCTGGCAGCTTCTACACTGAGGATCGAAGGGCATGGAATATGATATTCCAGAGGGCAAAAGAACTGGGAATGAACCCAAGGGTCACCTACCCAGCAAAACTGAGTATTTTGTTTCAGGGGAAAATATGGTCATTCAGTGGAATAGAGGACTTTCAAGCATTATTGAGGAAAAAACCAGAGTTGAATAGAAAATTTGACATCCAGACGCAAGAAGGAAGAGATGCCTGAGAAGGTAATCAGGGAAAAGAAATCAAAAGGAACTTATCAAAGTTGAACTATTTACATTCCTATATGGAAAAGCAATATCTGTGACTGATGATATCTTTCTCACTATGAAAATAATGGAAGAAGGGGTGTGGTCATATCAATACATATGTGAATGTGTGTGTATATGGTTACAGTTATATATGGATAGAGGGCATAGGTTGATTTTGTTGGGAAGGGAGAGTACTCAAGGGATGAAATTATGAGGTGAGAGAGGAAAGTGGCAAGAGGAGATGGGGAGAGACATGGTAGGGTAAACTATCTCATGTAGGGAAGTGGGTGCAAAGGAGGGGGAGAATAAGGAAGGCTAAAAAGGCAAAACCACATTCACATTGAATTTGGTTCAGGGAGAAAATGACATACATACTAAATGGGATATCTCAACCTGCAGCAGGATAGGGGGAAGGGGGATGAGAGGAGGGATGATGGATGGGAGGGCATCCTTGGGGTGAGGGGAGGTTGGAAGTACCCACTATAGAAGAGGGACAGGATCATGTAGGGAATGGACCAGGTGGGGGGTGGGATGAGTGGGAGGGAATTATAAGCAGCCTTGTACAATATATCTACCATGATAATGTTTTGCATAGCTAGACATGTACAACATATACTGAATTACTTATCTCCCCAGAGGGAATGGGTGACAAGGGAGGAAGGAAATGGATCTGAAATTCGAGGTCGTAACATTAAATGTTTCAAATATATATATAAATACTATTATTAATACTCTTTTGCCTATAATTGGGAGATAAGATGTGCAGGCATTGGGACACAAAGATTCATCTTCCTCTAATGGAAAAGTCGTGGGGGTATGGGAGAAGGTATGGGAGAGAGCAGATTGGAGGAAGCGATATCTTGTGGGACTGCTATTCAGGGAGGTTGGGTAGGGGAATAATGGGGGGAAAATGATTGTAACTCAAAATCTGGCGGAAATGAATGATGTAAAACAGAAGTTAATAAAGTATTTGTTTAAAAAAAAAAAAGTGCTTCTTACCAGCTTAGATGTCGGTGATGAATAATCATATGGGATTACTTTTATATTTTTTTTTCCTGGGACTATAATTTCATTCATATGTGTCCTCCTTCCAATGTGGCAAATTGCATACCTTCCCATCTTTTGAACATTTACTTGTTCCTTCCCATAATTCCTCTCTCACAACATACAGGGCAGCTTTTATATCTCTTGCTATTTTGTGGATACAAAGAAATCATATGGGCTGTCCATCAGTTGTCCTTCATTCTTGCTACATCAAGTCTGTGATTTTTTTCCAAGATACATTCCATTTTTTTCCAAGATACGTTCCATTTTTTTCAGATACGTCATGAATCATAATGGAAGGAAACAAGACTTTGTTAAGGATCTATTATGTGCTATGCATAGTTAAGTACTTTTATAATTATAAAATTATCCCAAATTTTAATTAAGGAAACTGAGGCTGACAGAAGTTAAGTAACTTGCTCAAGATTGTATAGTTAATAAGTGCCTGAGGCTGGATTTGAACTCTGGTCTTCCTGACTCCATGCCCAGTGCTTTATCCACTGAACCACCTAGTTTTCTTTATGCCCTCAAAATTGAATGGCCTCCAACACAAGCTCCCTCTGCATATTTGACCAAAGTCTAACTGCTTTTTCCATTCTGCTTCCTCAAGAAGAACAGTGTGGATTGTGATATTTTACTACAAATGTAGTCAATGTCTTTATGGAGAAAAGAAATTTGTTATAGAAATCTTGGTAGATGTATCTTTTTTTAGGTTATTCAATTTCTGTTTTTAAATGATCTTGTGGTGTTCTATGTTTGGCTTCTTACCAAGCTTTCTCTAAGCTAGCTTTTTTCTCCCTCCCCCTCGCCATTTTATAAGACAATACTTATATTATTTCACCATATTCCTTAATTCACCAAATCCCATAATTTCCAAATTAACTCCTTGGATGAAGTGGTTTCAGTGCTCATTTGGTTTCCTTATTGTAGCCATTGATTTAGATATATTAAACTAACTTAGAAATCCTGTCCATCTCTATTCTTTTACTCCCTTCCTATTTTGAAGTGTTAGGTGGTCAGATTTAAATCGGCCAAACTGATATTACTTCAATTGCAAGATTTCTTTTCAGTTTTATTCTTTCTTTCAATTTGGCACTAGTTTTAATCTATGCTGTAACAAACAAATGGTCTGACCACACAGAGGCCACTTGTAAAGAAGTGACTTCTCCATTAGAAACTGAATATTTGTTATCTGTTAGAATATAATAAATTTTATTTTGGCGGATTCTAATTGATGAATGCTGTGTCTGGCATCTTCTCTCTTCTTTTTTTTTTTTTTTTGGAGGGGAAAGCAAGGCAGTTGGGGTTAAATGACTTGCCCAAGGTCACATAGTTAATAAGTGTGTCAAGTATCTGCTGTCAGATTTGAACTCAGGTCCTCCTGACTCCAGACCCAGTGTTCTACTCACCATGACACCTAGCTGTTCCATCTCCTGTCTTTTTAATGAAAGTGTTCATCAAAAAAGTTTGACATATTTTGTTTCTTTTTTTCTACATAGTTAGACAACCAGGCTGCCAAGAAACACTTACTAAGTGCCAGGTATTGTGCTAAGGACTGGGGATACAAAGAAGAGGAAAGCAATCCTTGTCCTCAAGGAGATCTGGAAAAGACACTATGTAAATAAATGGGAACGTGCAAAATAGATTCAGAGTAGGTAGAAGAAGTGGAAGACAGTACGAATTGAGAGGATTGGGACAGGTTTCCTGGAGTAGATGAAATGTGCTGATTCTTTATGGAAATCAGGGCAGCTAAAAGGAAGAGATGAGGGGGCAGAGCATTCTACTAATGAAAGAGAGTCAATGCTAAAATTGGAAATTTTTAAAAAAGGAAATTGGAGATGAAGTGTTGAGTTCCTGGAACTGTGAGAACACCAATGTGGTTGGACCATAAAATTCATGGAAGAAGGGTAAAGTCTATGAATAATGGAAAAGTAGGAATGACTTAAGGTATGAAAAGTTTCAAATGTCAAACAAAAGAATTTATATTTAATCCTACTGGTAATCTTCCTCAATTATTTTAAATCTGACTCCATACAATATACCACCTACACTGCTACAACTCCCCCTCCTTGTCACTTGCTCCGACCAACAGGCCCACAGCCATGGAGGACTAGAATGAGTACAGAAACATGAAGGAATTCTCAGAGGATTTCAGAATCACCAAGAGCAAGAACCAGAAGGATGGTGGTATAATGTTTATTGGAGGGTTAAGTTGTGATTCAAGCAAGAACGATCTAACTGAACACGTCTCAGGTTTTAGACTGCAGAATTAAAACAGATCTTGTCACATAAAGATTGAGTGGATTCAGATTTGTGCTTTTCAGAGATGCTGCCAGTGTTGATGAGGTCTTGGCTTAAAGAACATGAGCTGGATAGCGATCCCAAAAGGGCTAAAGCTTTAAAGGGAAAGGAATCCTCCCTGCCCTCCAAACACAACAACAAAAAAATTGTCAGTGGACCGAGCCCAGATACATCTAAAGAAGAAATCAAAGAGTATTTTGGAGCATTTGGAGAGACCGAGAATATTGAACTTCCTATGGACACAAAAACAGATGAAAGAAGAGCATTCTGTTTTATCCACATGCAGATGAAGAACCAGTAAAAAAATTAGTGGAAAACACATCATCAGATTGCTTCTGAGAAGTGTGAAATCAAAGCTGCCCAATCTAAAGGAGCAATATAAGTAGTAACAGCAACAATGGGAAGGCGGAAAGGGTACTTCAGCTGATGGATAAGTGAAAGGAGGGGTTGTGCCTGAGATCAGGGCCAAAAATGGAATCAAGGATCTAATATCTATTATGATCAAAGGTATATGCTAATGCCTATATGGTAGTGATTAAAACTACGGTGGCTTCAGTGGATATGGTTATATTGGGTATAACTATGGGAGTTATGGATATGGACAGGGATAGGTAAACAAAGCACATGTAGCAAAACATCTGGAGGGGATAGTAATCACCAAAATAATCACCAGTCACATTAAAGGAGAACATGGAGAAAACAGGTGCAGATCCTACAACAACATGCCTTGCAGGATGATGTTATTGAATGGATAGTGGTCTTCTATTGATCTGAGATAACAGTTTTGCAAAAAGACTTTTAATGTACATGACACAACTGCGTCTAATTATATGTAATAGCTGATTTAAGCTTTTTTTTAAATTTTACTTTGTCCTTTACTATCTGTGTTATGACAAATGTAGATTTGTGTTTATACAAATTTTATTTGCATAATTTCATGTTAAATGATTCTCAAAAATAAATTTGTTGTGATTGTTTTTCTGAATCAGGTACTAAATAGCTTTGTAAAAATATAATTTTAAATAAGAAATAATTGAGGCACAGATAATTTTCTAGAGAGTAATAGATAGTGGGGAGAAACAGTGGCCTTTATAAATAGCAACAGATTTTGCCTTAGTTTCCTAATTCTCTCGACAAAGTCTATGCCAGGGCTGGGGAACCTGCAAGCCTTGAGGCCACATGTGGCCCTCTAGGCCCTCAAGTGCTGTCTTTTGACTGAATCCAAACTTCACAGAACTAATCCCTTATTAAGAGAATGTGTTCTTTAAAACTATGTACTCAGTCAAAAGGCCATAACCAAAGATGTAGAAGGTCACGTGTGACCTCAAGGCTGCAGGTTCCCCACCCTTGATCTATGCTAACAATTCATGTCCATGTTAAAAATAACCATAGATCCTATCATGCAATTGAACAGTGTTTGTCCTCCACCCGCATTCTTTAGATCTTTGTGATGAGAAGTGTTAATTCAGCATATTGTGAATAGCTGATATTGTTTCTATTAGGCCATAAATCCTTTGAATTTTATTTTCAAAAGGAGCACCTTTTTATTAAACACCATAAAACATGGCTTTTATGAGTTGACATGATGCTTTGAAACTAACTGGTGAAACTAGCTTTGAAACTAGTTTTGGTTTGAACCAAAACACCCATCCATTATGTTTACTTTACACTCGCACTGAATGTGAACATAATTCAAATTGCATGTTTCTATATCCATTGAAACTAGATCAAAGATCAATGTAGGCAAGATTTTTGCTATAGAATTATAAGTAAATGAATTATATTCTGAAGTAGTGCATGATGTCACTGCCACTGTCAAACCATAAATAGCTATTTCCTGTGAAAGTGTTGTTTTTTTAAGTCATGATAGTAAATTCCATGAACTCATGTATTGTTAAGTATTCTAAATAAAGATTGTTTTTCTATTGTTAAATTAAAAAAAAAAAGAATTCTAGTGGTAATAGAGAGCTGCTCATTGAGTGTAGGGGGAGGGAGTGGTTGATTTGGTCAGATCCACTTAGAAAAATCACCTTCTCAACTGGGTGAATGATGGATTGATATGAGTAGAGACCAGAAGCTGGGAGACCAGTTAGAAGACTGTAGATAAGAGGTGATAAGCGTCTAAACCAGGGGTGGGGAACCTGTAACCTGGGCCAAATGTGACCTTCTAGAACAATGGGTGTGGCCTTCTGACTAAGTCCAAGTTTTACAGAGTAAATCCTTTTATTAAAGAGATTTGTTCCATGAAGTTTGCATTCAATCAAAGGACCATTCTTAAGGACCTAGAGAGTTACATGTGGCCTCAAGGCTGCAGGTTCCACACTCGTTCTCAACTAAGGTTGTAGCTATGTGGATTGAGAAAAGTGGATGCATAAGGAAGATGTCAACTGATTAAATATGTGGAATGTGTGAGAAAAAGATGACTGAGTCTGTGAGCATCAGTGCTTGAGAGGATTTGTTACCCTCAAGAATGTCAAGATAATAGGAGATACCCTGTTTATCCAGACTTAAGGTCCAGCAAGTAAGCTGTACCCTGAGATTGACATAACAATAATCCTTTGCACTCATCCTCTTGGTGATCTCACCTTTTTGCAAAATTACATAATTATTATATTGTTTTGACCAGCATCAAGTGTTCTCTGACCTTGGATAAACACCCTTTGTTTCAGTCACAAGCCTCTGCTATGAATCAAACTTGCCTCATTGTTCCTGTTATCCCTCATTGTCTGTGCTACAGGTCACCGTGTAGCCATTGATATAAGCACTGAGATCTTCCCACACTGCCTCAGGTCCTCCTACTGGGGCAGGGCACCAGTGTATTTCTCTTGTGAGCCATTTCCCTCACTTTGAAATTTAACTTCTGTTTGATTCCTGACTCTCCTGTCTCTAGCCTGATTTGTTCAGCCCTGACCATCCACAGGTTAGAGACTGGTTTGGTCCAGTTGACAAGAGTAATACAGATATTTAAAAGAAGGGAGTATTTGGGAGGAAAAATGAGTTATTTTTTGGACATGTTGAGTTTGACACATCTAAGAGAAAGAAGTATTGTACAAAACAAAACAAAACACCTTCCTAGATACCTTTGCCTTTCTTCATGACTAAAAAAATGATTTATATAACTAAATCAAATAGGGATCCATTGATTTAAAAGAATCATAAATGCCAGAGTTCTATTTAGGGCTCCAGGTTGCCTGAATGTCTATTGGCAAACAAAACATTTGGGCAAGATGCAAATATTTTCCAATGGGAGCAACTTGACTAAAATATATAGTGCTGGGGCGGCTAGGTGGCGCAGTGAGTAAGAGTGCCAGCCTCGGAGTTGGGATGATCCGAGATCAAATCCGGCCTCAGAAAAATGAGCACCCACGCATAAATCATGACTAGCCGTGTAACCTTGAGCAAGTTGCTTAACCCCAATTGCTTTTAAAAAAATTATAAAATATATAGTGCTTAATCATTCTGTTCTAACAGAACAAAGGTTTTGTTCTAAAGTTTTCACTTGGAAGCACTTTCTTCAAGTTATTTACAATACTCTTGGGTGATCTAATAGTGTTAAAATAGATTTCTACATCACCCCTAATTATTTTGAAAAACAAATTCCTTCTGGAAATATTCTTCTGTAAAACTTGGACTTAGTCAGAAGGTCACACCCAGTGTTCTAGAAGGTCACATGTGGCCCAGGTTACAGGTTCCCTACCCCTGGTTTAGACCCTTATCACCTCTTATCTACAGTCTTCTAACTGGTCTCCCAGCTTCTGGTCTCTTCTCTTATTAATCCATCTTTCACTCAGTTGAGAAGGTAATTTTTTTAAGTGGATATGATCAAATAGTTTAAATAGAGTGGAGTTTAGTAATGGTCTATAATTCCATATCTATTTATTTGTATTTTCTTAACATTTTTCCAAAGCACTTTTTAATATAATAACTGATGTTATTGTGTGCACCCCAAAACTGTATGCAACAGAAATCCTTACCCAGATAATCCTCAGAGGTTTCTCAAGGTAGGAAACAGAAAGGGCTACCCTCCTGACAAATGGTCGGGGAGGAGAAGCAATTTACAAAAGGAAATGGCAAAGTTATAAAGCCCTAACTTGGAATTCTTCCCCACCCCTGCTCCTGACCCTTTTCTTCCATTGGCCGGAAGTTAGGTATATAATCTAAGAGAGGCAATCTACCTCAAGTACCTGAATAAGGAAACAGTAGACTACCCAGTGTACATTTGAGAAAGCACTTCTGTCCTTATTTGGCATATACTGAGGTGTCATTGAGGAGAGCGCTGACTGCCTAGCTCTCTGAGTTTTGAGTCCTTGTAAATGATTGTGATTTTCAGTAGTTGGACACAACTCCACTTTCCCCTTCCCTTCACTGATTTGTAAACTCCAACCTCCCCTTCCCTTCATTTGTAAAACAGACAACTCCACCTTCCCCTCCCCTAATTGTTCTATAAACAAGCACAATCCCCCACCCCTCCACTTTCCCTAATTAATCCATGGGCAGGAGTTTCAGCCTAGGGTTTCTCACTGGCAGGAAATTCAAATGTATACTGACCAATCACTGTAATTTCAGCTTACATCACTGTAGTTTCAGCTTATGTAACCTGGCTATGGAACCTCTATAAAAAAATGGCACAATGTCTATGCCAAACCACTGTCTGATTTGGGTGACTATGCACCCCAACAATCCTGCAGTAATAAATCCACACAAATTCTAATTCTGGGGATCTTCTGTCTCACTTTATTGGGGTACAACACAGTGAAGGGCAACTTGGGCTTGTTTCCTGTGAAAAGCCTTACTAGATTTTAGAACATATTCTCAGTTTTCACTTCTTTCACTCATCATGCTAACCAGAGCTTTGTGAGGTAGGTAGAATTAATCATATAAAAGCTATTATATATTTGAGGAAATTTAGTAATGATATGGCTTACTGCCTCACCTAAGTTCAGACACTGTGGGTGAAAGTGCTAGAATTAGAAGTATCATATCTTTCCTCTCAAAACCAGCTCATTTCTATCAAACCACTTAACCTATTGATGCATTCTGTATGTGGCATCTCCTCTCTTCTTAATGAGTAACAAATAATCTTATTCATCTATAAATCAATTAATTTATAATTTAGAAAGAAATTTATTTGGTCACTTAGCAGAAGAGGAAAGTCAGAAGAAGGTTCTCTCCTCTATGTCTGCAAGGTTTACATTATATAGAGTTTCAGAGAAGAGGATCAGCACACCAAATCCCCACACAGAAACAGTTAAGCTATTGTGTAGGAAAGGCAGTTCCCAGGCAAGGTCCACTGAGATGTATATCAGTAAATATAAAGATACAAATTAAGGTTGATTTAAATCTAAGCATAAACATTTGAATTCCAGGAGCCCAAAACAGAAGCATTGCAGGTACAGGAGACCTGAATGAGTACCAAGCAATACCTACAGCCATAGGGCTTCCCTGCACAAATTATAAGTAATTATGTTACCATAGAAATGTGATAAAACAGAGGAAGTAGGGTCCCCATATAGAAAAGGAAGGGAGATTGTTAATTTATCTGAAGTTAGCCAGCAAAAGAACGCATCTCTACAAACCATAAGAAACAAGTTAAGATAGGCATTGTGTTAAATAATGTAGAATACAGGACAAGGGTCACAACCCTGCTTGGAGCACACATGTTTAATAGTTTTATGAATATCAACTTTTCCTCCCAGGGAGGAGCTATTACTCATTTAAATGAACATGTGACTATGTGAAGTTGGAAACATATCAAGGGGTAATATGAAGTAGGTGTTCCAGGAAGTTTTACACCTCAGAGTACTCAGTCAATGAGGAAACAATGGAGGGACTTTGTATTTTGGGACAGTGATATAACTGCTTGCCCTTGCTTCTGCACTTGTGTGTCTGCCTGAGCAGCACACAAGCTTTTTGCAAGAACGTAAATAAATGAGCTTGCCTCATGTACCTTGGGAGTCTTTGTTTTCCTTTAGAGATTTTAGTCCTAATACCTGGGAACATATATGAGTTCAGTCAATGTGTGACTACATCAAGCTGGGTTCAAGCAATATTAATAAATACAATTTTCCAACCTACACAATAAAATCTTTCCCTACACAAAGTATCATACTCTCAGACAGTCATTTAAGGTACCTTTAAGGTTTCCCTAATTCTCTTTTAATAGGTCTGTTTTTTTTTATTTCGTCTTTGAAGATGATTGCTACCTCTGACTTTTTTACTTCAGTTGACAAATAATAGATTCTGTTCCAGACTTTTATTTTAACTTGGGATATGTCTTTATGTTTCAAAGTGTCTCTTTTTTTTTTAAGCAATTGGGGTTAAGTAACTTGCTCAAGGTTACACGGCTAGTCATTATTTATGTGTGGGTGCTCATTTTCTGAGGCCGGATTTGATCTCGGTCATCCAACTCCGGCGCTCTTACTCACTGCGCCACCTAGCCGCCCCTTTTAGGGCAATTGGGGTTAAGTAACTTGCCCAAGGTCACACGGTTGGTTTTTGTTTGTGTGGGTTAAGTGTCTGAGGCCGGATCCAAACTCAGATCCTTCTGACTCCAGGGCCGGCGTTCTACTCACTGCGCCACCTAGCCACCCCAAAGTGTCTCTTTTTTAAACAATATATTATTGGTTTCTAATCCATTCTGCTATCTATTCCCAATTTATGGGTGATTTCATACCACTTACATTTAAAGTTAAGATTATTAACTGTGTATTTCTGAAATCCAATTTATTCTTCCTCTTCCTCCCCCTCCTTCCCCTCCTCCCCTTCCTCCTCCTCTTCCTCCTCCTCCTCCTCCTTCTTCTTCTCCTCCTTCTCCTTCTCCTTCTCCTTCTCCTTCTTCTTCTTCTTCTTCTTCTTCTTCTTCTTCTTCTTCTTCTTCTTCTTCTTCTTCTTCTTCTTCATTCCTTATTCTGCCTCTCCTTTTTCCCTTTTCCTAGTGCATCCTTCTTCCCCCCCATTTATTTATTTGTTTGTTTGTTTGTTTATTCATTCATTCATTCATTTATTTATTTATTAGAGATCATTCCCATATAATCATCTCACACCCATGTTATCTATCTACATAAACTCTTTTTAACTGTCCTTTTAAAGATGAAGTTCTTTGGAGTTACATGTATCTTCTTCCTATATAGGAATATAAACAGTTTAACTTTAGTGAGTCACTTAGGATTACTCTTTCATATTTACCTTTCTATGCTTTCTTTGAGTCTTCTGTTTAAATGTCACATATTTTATTCAGCTTTGATTTTTTTCATCAAGAATGCTTGAAAGTCGGTGACACAGTGAGTAAGAGCACCAGCCTCAGAGTTGGGATGACCTGAGATCGAATCCGGCCTCAGAAAATGAGCACCCATAAATAAATAATGACTAGCCGTGTAACCTTGAGCAAGTTACTTAACCCCAATTGCTTTATTAAAAAAAAAGAATGCTTGAAAGTCTTCTATTTCATTAAATATCCATTTTTTTCACTCAATTTAGCTGAGTAGATGATTCTTAGTTGTAATACTAGTTCTTTTGCCCAATATCATATTCTAATCCCTCTGTTCCTTTAACATGGAAACCACTAAATTTTGTGTAATCCTGCCTGTGGCTCCACGATATTATTTTTTTTTTCTGGTTGCTAGAAATGTTTTTCCCTTTGATCTGGGAGTTCTGATATTTCTGGTAGTTTTCATTTTGTGATATCTTTCAGGAAGCAATTGGTGGCTTCTTTCAAATTTCTATTTTACTTTTGATAATTTCTTTTGTTCTTTCTTTAATCATGGTTTTCAGGTAGTTCAATAATCCCTCGATTGTATCTTCTCAATCTATTTTCCAGGTCAGTTTTTCTGATGAGATATTTCACGTGTTTTTTTTTTTCAATTTTTTTCATTCTTTTGTCTTTTAAAATATTGTTTCTTGATGTCTCATGAAGTCATTAGTTTCCATTTGTCCAATTCTAATTTTTAAGGAATTATTTCCTTAAATGAATTCTTGTACTTCTTTTTCTGTTAGACTTTTTAAGCTGTTATTTCCTTCAGTATTTTTTCTGTGCCTCTTTTTCCAAGTAATTCATTTTCTTTTCATAATTTTTCCTGCATCTCTCTCATTTTCCTCCCAATTTTTCCTCTATTATTTTTATCACTTTCTTTGACACTTCTAGGAATTCTCATTAGGCTTGGGTATAATTAATAGTTTTCTTCAAGGATTTTTTTGGTTGTTGTTTTCAGTTTTTTACCTTCATCTGAGTCTTGGTGTTCCATTTCACCACAATAACTTTTTATGGTCAAATCCTTTTTCTTTTTGTTGTTTGCTCATTTTTTTCTAGTTTATTTCTTAACTTTGAACATTTTGTTAAATCTGGGCTCTGCTCACCTAGGGTTGGGATGCACCATCCCAATTTTCAAGCTTGTTTATGCTGCTGTTTTCAGAACTAGTTCTGGATGTCTGTAAATTTTGGTGCTTTCAATATGGTGTGATGCTAGGAGAGGTTTGGTCACTGTTCTTTTGGTCTGTGCTCTTGTCTTTATCAAGGAAGGACCCTTGCTCCCTTGAAGCTGAACCTGTTAGCATTCCTTTCTGCTTTGGTATTGCAACCAAGGCCCTAGTTCCCTTGAGATCAACTGCAAGCACTTCTCTCCGCCCTGGAACTAGGACCCCAGAACTGTGTATGGGCAATAGAGTTGTCAATTCATGCCAGCTGTACCCAGTGCCAGCAAAAGGTCCCTTCTAATCTCTTTTTGAGCAGTTTTTCTGACCCTTTCACTGTCTTAGATCTAGGAGCTCCCAAAGGTGACACTGCTGGTACTATTGTTGTTACAACCATTGTTGCTGCCACAGAATGTGTAGGGTCCAGGCAGACTTCTACCAGGTCTTCACTCTGGTATTACAGACTTCTCCTACCTACCTCTTAAGATTTCTTAGGTCAAAAAAAAAATCTCACCCCTACTTTTTGTTAGCTCTACAACTCCAAATTTTAATTTGAGGCATGATTTGAAAGTAGTTTGGATGGGAATATTGGGAGAATTCTGGTGGGTTGTGGCCCCTCTAGTACATATATTTATGAGGATATTCAATTAAAATAAAGCTTTAATACTTCAAATATCCTGTGATTTCATTGAGAGGGATGGTCTCTCCAACAACAGAATACAACACCTTTAGAATGTGATAAATGATTTTTAAAAGTTATTATGACTACTTGGTGATGAACCTCTTTGAATTTGGTTAAATTGGTCTTTGGACACAAAATAAACAGTCCATTTCTAGGCCTCATGCTTGAAACATTTCCAAGTTGAATGGTACAGAACTTTTACTTTGCTGGCAAAGTCTTTGAAAACCCAGAGTCATGCTCATAAAAAATGAGACTTTGGAGTAGGATAATCAAGTCCAAAATACTTATCTCTTCCTTATATGTATCTTTCTCCACCCATCTTGACCTTTTATAAAATCCCACTCCAATATGTCATTACAGCAAGGAGGTGGCAATGGGTTCTTAAAGTTATGTCAATATAACACATTCTCTGCAAATAAGGATTGTTCACGTACTCATTTACTGAAGTTTGGATTATCTTATCAACAATTCAGCTGCAAATTGAAGATTTTTTTTTTCAGCAACAGTAACACTTAATATGTTGTTATGGGTTTATTATCTATGTTCATGCAAGATGTTCCTCATATAAATGAAATCATAGTTTCTTCAATATTGAAGAATATTTCAATACAGCAGACACAATAATTATTCCTGTAGATGTTATGTATATATATATACATATTTTATATATGTATATATGTATATTATATATAAGAATATTTCAATACAGCAGACACAATGATTATTCCTGTAGATGTTATGTATAATATATACATATATATTACATATGTATATATTTTATATATATATATATAAAGTATTTTAAGATGGAATAAAATCTTGAAAAAGAGGCAGGTTAACTATTATTCTGTAGACTATTTCACAATCATGGCTGGAAAAAGATTGTTTAAGAAAGAGATAAAATTCTTAGAGTACCTCCTAAGACACTATTTTTAACTTTTTTTCTTGCAGTAAAGATATCTTGAAGAGAATTATTAATTTCTGTTGACTGGCACACTAAGAAACTGACTGGTGAGATTGTTTCCAGGGTGGGCAGTCAGCAATTGTATTTGATGGTTAGAGGTGACCCCATTTCACTATGATGCATTGTTGAAACATTTAAATATGTCTTTGTACTGTTTGTTAAAATGTTAATTAATTGTATAGCCAGGAACAGTTGTGATCATTTTAGCTTATGAGACTAGAATTGATATTTTGAGAAAAATGAGAAAACAGCTTATAGGAAAAGAGATATTTCTAGTTTATCTAATAAACTGATGGGTCAGAAATAATAGGTTAATTAACAAGTGTGCATTTCTGTTAATTTATGTGGAAATATCAGAACATACCCTTTGATTGCTTTTGGAAACTAAGATGAGAATTAATAATATAGAAGATCAAGCATCAGACTGAGGCAAGTGGGAATTTGCTGTGGTTATCAACTGTTGTATCATAGCATGTTGACTACCTATAATGATCATATATCAATTATAGGTGGGGATAGTCTTCCTCTAAAATCTGATGCAGAAAAAAGCTATAATTTTTAGGAAGCTACCTACGTTACCTACATTACTGCCTGTGGTTTGGCCCATTGTATGTAAAATGCTTGCTCAATAAATTATTTTAAAGAATCCAATTCAATTCATTCAGTAAAGATTTATTAATTGCTTACTATATGAAAGAGTGTGCTGGGTGCTCAGAAGATTAAAAAATGAAACCAAACCCATAAACAACATGAACACAGCAAAAACAACTAAATAAATATGCCAATATGCAAGGATCTCAAGTTCTATAAGGGTAAAAATGGTACACACGTGAATAATATACATATTTTCATACAGGTGTAAAAATGTGTCTATGTGCACAAACATATATTTACATGTAAATACATTAGTTTTGGAAAGTGAGGGCATATGTAAATGGAAAAATATTATCTGCCTGCTTGGATGTAGATAATGAATATATGGGCAATTAGTAATTTTTAAATGCTGGGATTTTTCAGTAATATAGTTAATGCAAGCAAAGGACAAATAATTGCTGCTTCCCTCAAAATTACTAATTGAAGATGGACTACTTTGGGCAAAATCCTTTAGTAGTTGGATAAATTAGACAACTGAGTAACCTGCTAAGAGAGGCCACATAAAAATGTTTATGTAGAAAGCACTTAAAGCAAGACAAGCTAATGAAAATTCTGCAGTAATGTCTCAATTGTACAATGATTCTGGGCTTTAAATGAGATCATGTAAATGGTCTTTTCCAGACCAGATACTTAGACATGGTAAGTAATTATAAGCTTGAAGGACTAACAAGTGAGGGAGCAGCAGAACTACTTACTAATTTGTGACTGCAAGGAAAGAACTGTAATAACAATATTTTTTTCCTCTACAAAGGTTGTGCGTGTTTTAACTTCTACTAGGCATTTCTATTGGCCTTTATATTTTACAAAATGCTGTATAATGTGATTTCTTATTCTTAAAGGCAATGTATAATATTATGGCATTGTACCCAGTGCACTAAGGTGTAAGGAGCTTAAATAGCTTGGAATGTTTGCAAGGCTGATAGTGTATTAATGAAAGAGCAAGCACTGGACCCTGCAAAGTTCTTTGAGTGCATTTTTTCAAAGGCATTATTTTCCATGTTTTATCAAAGTGAACTTTGTTGTTGCTATTTGGATTAAAGCTTAAGTATAGTGTAGGTTTGAGGATTGCATTTTGGTGATCTATCTTGTTGTTCTGTCATGTCTGACTCTCTGTGGCACCATTTTGGTTTTTCTTGGCAAAGATACTGAATGGTTTGACATTTCTTTCTCCAGATCACTTTGCAGATGAGAAACTGAGGCAAAGAGTTAAGTGACTTTCACAGGGTCATATAGCTATTTAGTGTCTGAGGCCAGATTTGAATTCAGGAAAATGTCTTCTTTTTTTTCCAAATGCTTTATTAAATTCTGGTTTGCAACATTCATTTCCACCAGATTTTGAATCACAATTTCTTCCCCATTTTTCCCCTATACACCACCCCAGAACAGCAGTCCCACAGGGTATCCCCTCATCCAATCTGCTCTCTCCCATATCCTCTCCCATACCCCCCTCAACCTCTCCACTAGGGCAAGGTGAATCTCTGTGCCCCAATGCATGCACATCCTATCTCCCGATTGCATGCAAAATAGTATTAACAATAGTATTCATATATATATATATATATATATATATATATATATATATGTATATATATATATATACATATGTGTATATATATATATATGTGTGTGTGTGTGTGTGTGTGTGTGTGTGTGTGTGTGTGTGTGTGTGTGTGAAACATTTAATTTTAAAACTTTGAATTCCAGATCCATTCCCTTCCTCCTTTGTCACCCACTCCTGCTGGGAAGATAAGCAATTCAGTATATGTTGTATATGTATATCCATGCAAAGCATTACCATAGTAGATATATTGTAAAACTCTGGCTATATTTTCCTCCCACCCATTGCACCACCCACCTAGTCCATTCCCTACTTTGATCCTGCCCTTCTTCAAAAGTGGGTGCATCCAACCTCCTCTCCCCCCAACATGCCCTCCCCTCCATCATTCCCCTTCTAATTCCCTTCCCCCTACTGTTCTGCAGGGTGAGATATCCTATTTAGTATGTATGTTATTATCTCCCTGAACCAAATTCAATGAGAAAATGGTTTTGCCTTTTTGCCTTCCTGTTCTTCCCCTCCCCTGCAACCACTTCCCCTTGTCTCTTCTACATGAGATAGTTTAACCCTCCCATCTGTCCCCATCTCCTATTGCCATATTCCTCTCTCAACTCTTGAATTCACCCCTTAAGTATCATCCTTTCCCACCAAATTCAGCCTGTCCTGTCTACCCATGTATAACTGTAAACATATATTCACACATTCACATATGTATTCATATGCCCATATACCCTTCTTCAATTATTTTCATAATGAGAAAGGTTTCATCAGTCACAGTATTGTTTTTCCCTGTAGGAATATAAATAGTTCAACTTTGATAAGTTCCTTTTCATTTCTTCTCCCTGTTTACCTTCTCAAGGATCTCTTGCTTCTTGTGTCTGGATGTCAAATTTTCTATTCAAGTCTGGTTTTTTCCTCAAGAATGCTTGAAAGTCCTCTATTCCACTGAATGACCATATTTTCCCCTGAAACAAGATACTCAGTTTTGCTAGGTAGGTGATTCTTGGTTTTAATCCCAGCTCTTTTGCCCTCCAGAATATCATATTCCAAGCCCTTTGATCCCTCAGTGTACAAGCTGCCAGGTCCTGTGCTGTTCTGATTGTGTTTCCACAATATTGAAATTGTTTCTTCCTGGCTGATTGTAGTATTTTCTCCTTGATCTGGGAATTCTGGAACCTGGCTATAATATTCCTAGGAGTTTTCTTTTGGGGATCTTTTTCAGGAGGTGATTGATGGATTCTTTCAACCTCTATTTCTTCCTCTGGGTCTAAAATATCAGGGCAATTTTCCTTGAGAATTACTTGAAGGATGATTTCTAGGTTCTTTCTTTGATCATGGCTTTCAGGTACTCCAATAATTTTTAAATTATCTCTCTTGGATCTATTTTCTGGGTCAGTGGTTTTTCCCACGAGATATTTCACATTGCCTTCTATTCTTTCAATTGCTTGGATCTGTTTAACAGCATCTTGATTTCTCGTAAAGTCACTAGCTTCCATTTGCTTCAGTGTAATTCTGAAAGAATGAATCTCCTCAGTGAGCTTTTGAGATTCTTTTTCCATCTGGCAAATTCAGCTTTTTAAGGCATTCTTCTCCTCATTGTCTTTTTGAGCCTCTTTTTCCATTTGAGTTAGTCTATTGTTTAAGGTGTTATTTTCCTCAGTCAGGCTGTTGACTCTCATTTCATACTTTTCCTGCATCCTTCTCATTTCTCTTCCCAATTTTTCCTCCACTTCTCTTATTTGGTTTTTAAAATCCTTCTTAATGTCCTCTATGGTCTATAACCAGCTTGTATTTTCATTTGGGGCTTTTGGTGCAGGATTTCTGACCTCCCAGGCCTCTTCCTCTTCCATGCTTTGATCCTCTTTGCCCCCAAAATAGGAGTCTAATGTTCAATTTTTCTGTGTATTTTGTTTCCTTTGCCTAAGCATGTTGCCACTTAATTACTTGACTTTTGGGCTTGTTGCCACAATAGGACTCTGCCACTAGCCAGGGAGCTTCTGTCCCAAATGTTGGGGTCTTCTCAACTGCTGGAGGTATAATTTGGGTGCCCTCCCTGAAGCCCCCACCCACTATAGCAAGCTGGACACACACCCCAAGACCTGCACCCCAGACCACAATGCAGATCCAAGAAGGTTAAAGCGAGAGCAATTACAGCCCAGACTAATCGTGGGATCCCTCTACAATCCACAGACCAGGAGGTGAAGCTGCAAATGAAGCTGAAAAATGGAGCCTGTGCTGCAGCTCCTCAGCAGCTTCTCACCCCCAGGGGAAGAAGCTGATCTGCTCCCAAATACTTGTCCCAAAGTCCATAGCGCACTAACCTCTCACTTTGTCCTAGACATCTGTGTGTTAGTAATTCTGGAAAAGCCACAGCTGTTGGTGTCCTGGGGTTCCTCCAGCCAGATGCTGGTCAGGCTACCCTGGGGCAAAGACCTCCCATTCATGTTGTCCTGGGCTCGGCTCCCAGAGTGCTGTGCTGGTTGCTCCCTGCCAGGCTACCGGGCTGTCCTCAAAGGAGGTCAGCTTCTCTGTGTCATTCTATGGGTCCTGGAGCACCAAAGGTTTTTTCAGAGTTTCCTTTTACATAATTTTGAAGTGGTGTGGGCTGGAGCACTGAGGAAGTGCTGTTTCTGAAAATCAGTCTTCTTGAGTCCAGACCTGGCACTTTATTCATTGTGCCCTAGCTGCGTTCCTCTGGAGGAGAACATCAGGGAGCACCAAAAATCATAAAGTCTTAGAATCATAGGCTTTTAAAGCTGTAAGAGACCTCAGAGATTTATTCCAACCCCATCTTTTTACAAATAAAAAAATTTAGTCCAGGAGAGGTTGAGTATATGGTCTTATGCCAATTAAGGAGTATGACCTTGACAATGTCCCTTTTCTCCTCCTTGTTCTAGTGTCTGAGGATAAACTATTTTTGACTGCCAAAATTTTAAAACTAACCAGGGGATCGTATTATGAGAAATAAAAAAATCTGGTAAAAATGAAATTCAATTCAGCAATTCAACAAATGTGTTAAGTGACTCCTTTGTGCAAAGCACTGTGCTATGCAGGGGGGATATAAAATTGAAAAATGACATTCCCTGCCTTCAAGGTACAGGAATACATATAGCACAGGAAGATTCTGATAGGGACAAAAAACAGGAATGGATAATGGTCTCTAGGACCATCTGAAGGAAGAAGTCAAAATTGCCTACAGAAATCAGAGAAGTCTTTATGGAGAACTTTATATATAAACTGAGCATTAAAAGAAGAAGGGATTCTCAGGAGATAGATGTGAGAAGGAAGAGTATCCTAGTCACATCCAATGGGATGCCCAAATGCTCAGAGGGAGAAGACAACATGAGATTGGGAAATAGTCCTTTGTTTGGATTATAGAACATATGAAGGGATATTATGTAAAATAAAACTGGGGAGAAAGAATGGAGATCAATAGTGGAGGATCTTAAATATGTCCCTCAATTACTCAGAATGCTACTTCTATCCACAGGTCAATCTTTCCTTCCACCCTGAATTCCCCATCACCTATTCAGAGGGACATCTTATTAAATTTCATCTCCATTTCTTGGTGCATAAGCTTTTCTTTTAATTAAGTAGAAATAATTTTTAGAGGGACTTTTAAAATTATTAGTCATTCACTTAGTTTTATAGCAGAATTTTGATTAGGTACCTACCTTTAAAAACAAACTAGAATAAAGAGCTATTTAAAAAGAGAAAACAGGGTGGCTAAGTGGTGCAGTGAGTAGAGCGCCAGCCCTGGAGTCAGAAGGACCTGAGTTTGGATCTGTCCTCAGACGCTTAACCCACACAAACAAAAAACCTAGCCGTGTGACCTTGGGCAAGTTACTTAACCCCAATTGCCCTCCAAAAAAAAAAAAAGCAAAAGTAAAAAGAGAAAACTATAGTTTCTTACCACAAGATATATTTCAGGAAATTTGAGATGAATAAAACTTTATATGCTTAGTTATTCCTAAATTAGTGATATATACACAAAGGTGTGTGTGTGTGTGTGTGTGTAATATGTGTGGGTTAAAAACAATTCATCATTTAAATAATTCAAATTGAAATTTTTTTTCTGAATATGGTTACTGAATTAATCACCATGAGGAACAAATTATATCAGAGAGTGCAGCAAATAATTCGTTCCACACATATCATTCTATGACATTTGAATAGACTAGGGAGTGACAGGGGTTTGGTACCAAAAACAAACAAACAAACAAAAAACAATTACAGTACTGACTACGGTGGCCAAATTGATAGTATTTACTTTTGTACTATTATTGAACTAGTCCAAGATATAATTTGTTTCAGATATCAGCAGTTAGTGAGGCCACAGAAAAGAAAGAAGGACGGGGATAAAGGAGAAAGAAACTACTTTGTGCCCCAAAGTCTTTTTCCCCTCTTTTTAAAATTTTTTAGTTTACATTGAGTTTACATTGCTCTCTCCCATATCTTCCATCATCCCCCCCTGACTTTCCAGTAGGGCAAGGTGGATATCTGTGCCCCAGTGCCTGTATATCTCATTTCCCAGTTACATGTAAAATTACACACACACACACACACACACACACACACACACACACACACACACATACATGTTTTAAACCTTTGATTTTAAAACTTTGAATTCCAGATTCTTTGCCTTTCTCCCTTGTCATGTACCCTCACTGGAAAGATAAGCAATTCAATATAGGTTGTACATATGTAGCTATACAAAACATTCCGTAGCATATCTATTGTAAAAGACTGAATATATTTCCCTCCCTCCTATCCCACCCCCCACTTGTTCTATTCTCTACTTTGATCCTGTCCCTTTGCAAAAGTGGGTGCTTCCAATTTTCCTCCCCACCAGCCTGCCCTCCCTTCCCTTATTTCCCCTCTCATTCCCTTCCTCCCTACTGTCTTGTAGGGTAAGATATGCTATTTAATGTGTATGTCATTCCCTCCCTAAGCCAAATACAATGAGAGTAAGTTTGACTCATTCCCTTTTAACTTCCTGTTCTTCCCCTCCATTGTAACAGTTTACCCTTGCCTCTTCTATATGAGAAAATTTACCCCATTCTGTCTCTCCCCATTTCCACTCATTATATGCCTCTCTCACCTCTTAATTTCACCTTTTAAGTATCATCCCTTCCTATTTTGGTCCTATGCCCTCTGTCTATGTATACCTGTACACACACACACACACACATATACACTCATATATGTATTCATATGGCCATATACCCTCTTATATAGACATATATATGTATACATATACACATACATATACATATATATGTATATACATGTATATATATGTGTGTGTGTATGTATTTTCTTTTCAACTCTGGTTTTTTCTCATCAAGAATGCTTGAAAGACCTCTATTCCACTGAAACATGATACTCAATTTTGTTGGATAGGTAATTCTTGGTTTTAATTCCATCTCCTTTGACCTCCAAGCATATTATATTCCAAGCCCTGTGATTCCTCAGTGTAGAAGCTACCAGATCCTGTGTTATCCTGATTGTGTTTCCACAATCTTCAAATAATTTCTTCCTGTCTGCTTGTAATATTTTCTCCTTGATCTGGGAACTCTGGAACCTAACTATAACATTCCTAGGAGTTTTCTTTTTGGGATCTTTTTCAGAAGGTGATCAGTGGATTTTTTCAACCTCTATTTTTCCCTCTAGTTTTAAACCATCAGGGCAATTTTCCTTGAGAATTTCTTGAAGGATGATTTCTAGATTCTTTTTTTGATCATGGCTTTCAGGTAGTCCAATAATTTTTAAATTATCTCTCCTGGATCTATTGTCCAGGTCAGTGGTTCTTCCAATGAGGTACTTCACATTGCCTTCTATTTTTTCATTTGTTTGGATCTGTTTAATAGTATCATGATTTCTTATAAAGTCACTAGCTTCTGTTTTGCTCCAGTCTAATTGTGAAGGAATGATTCTCTTCAGTGAGCTTTTGAGATTTTTTTTCCATCTGGCAAATTCAGCTTTTTAAGGCATTCTTCTCCTCATTGTCTTTTTGAGCCTCTTTTACCATCTGAGTTAGTCTACTTTTAAGATGTTATTTTCCTCAGTCAGGTTGTTGAGTCTCATTTCATAATTTTCTTGCATCATTCTCATTTCTCTTCCCATTTTTTCCTCCACTTTTCTTCTCTGGTTTACAAAATCCTTTTTAAGCTCCTCTATGGCATGCAGCCAGCTCATATTTTTCTTGGAAGCTTTTGGTGCAGGAGTTCTGACTTCATTGTCTTCCTCCTGTTCCATGCTTTGTTCCTTTTTGTCACCAAAATGGGAGTCTAATGTCAGATTCCTCTGTTTACTTTGCTTTCTTTGCTTCCTCATGTTGCCACTCCATTACTTGACTTTTGAGCCTTTTGCCCAGTAGAACTTTGCTACCAGTAGGGGCAGTTTTATCCCAATAGCTGGGTTTCCGCAGCTGCTGGAGCTGTTAGTTGGGTACCCTCTCTGAAGCCTCCACACATTCTCTGGCCAACTGCTTACACATCCCAGGACTTCCACCCTAGACAGCAATCCAGATCCAAGCAGGTTAAAGCAAGAGCGATTACCTCTCAGACTGGTTGCTTGGTCCCACTACAATCTGCAGGCCTGGGGCTCTGAAGCAGCCACATGGGGAGTAGCTACCTGCCAGTGTAGCCTCAACTACTTCTTGCCCAGGAAGAAAGGCCGGATCGCATTCCCAAATTCCCTGTTCCCACAAAGTCTACACTGACCTCTCACTTTGTCTTTGGCATCTATGGGTTGATAATTCTGGAAACTGGCATAGCTGCTGGTGATCTGAAGTCCCTCCAGCCCTCACCCACCAGCATGGCTGGTCAGGTCGCCATGAGGCTAAAACCTCTGGCTTGAGTGGGGCTGGGCTTGGCTCCAAGAGTACTGTGATGGCCCTTTCCTTGTGGCCTGCTGGGCTGTCTTCAGTGGGAGGTTAGCTTCTCTCTGTCATTTTTTGGGTTCTGTAGCTCCAAAGTTTGTCTAGAGTAATTTTTTACATGAATTGGAGTAAGTGGGAGCCAGAGCTGTGCAGAAGTTCTGTTTCTACTCTGCCATCTTGACTCTGTCCCCCAAATATCTCATTAGAATGAAATAATAACCACGCAGAAGTCCTGTTTCTATTCTGCCATCTTGACTCTGCCCCCAAAAAATCTCTTTAGAAATAAATAATAACTTCTCTGGGAATAGATTTGAGAATTAGGAAGGTCTACCAGGTTACCAGTTTTCTGTTACATTACCACAATGGAGAGGTGATATGGTATGTTGGAAGCAGCACTTTACTTGTAGTTAGAGGAGTTGGGCTCACATTAACCATTTATGTGTCTTTGGGCAAGGAACTTTGGATCCCTTTGGGGAGTACTGCATTGGAATTCATCCTGTCTCTAGAGTCAGAGGTTTTGAGTTCAAATCCTACTATGATACTTACTATTTGTATGAGCTCAGGAAAGTTGTCTCACTTCCTTGATCCTCAGTTTCCACAATTGTAACATGAAAGAATAGGCCTCTCATATTTCACAACTCTATATTTTTTTTGCCTTTTGGAGGGCAATTGGGGTAAGTAATTTGCCCAAGGTCACACGACTAGTTTTTTTATTTTTGTGTGCGTTAAGTGTCTGAGGCCAGATCCGAACTCAGGTCCTTCTGACTCCAGGGCCGACGCTTTACTCACTGAGACACCTAGCCGCCCCCGACAACTCTAAATCTTTGATCCTAAAATCTAACTTCCTTTGTTACTATTAATCTCATTTATCATCTTATGAATTCCAGTATATTCATCTGGCATACAAATATACTTTTATATTTTGAATACCTTGTGTCATAGTTTCAGCATTATGGCTTCTTTCTATACCAATGCAAGTTAGAAGTGTGTAAAACTGACTTGAAGTCAGATAGGGTAGGGTTCAAAACCTTCCTCTGATGTTTCTTTGGGACCTTTGGCAAGTCTCAATTTCCTCATCTGGAAAATGGGGATGTTGACATCTGTACTATCTATCTCACGGAATTGTTATCTCAAATGAAATCATTTATGTAACACTCTTTACCAACTATATGTTAATTATTATTCCTACTTCTTATATTTGCTTCCCTGTATTCAACTCCACTTTAGTTTTGAATTCCATCTTTGGTTCTTCCTTCCCCCAACTCTATAGGTTAAAATTATGCATCATCATGCCAGGACCTAAACCTCTAGGACACTTCCCAATATTTCTTTTTCTCTCTTTCCTGCTTTTGAGCAACACTTTTATGAGTAGTCTTCCATATATATATTCCTTTAACACAGGGACTGTCTTGTTTGTTTGCTTTATAAATATCTTTAAAGTTTAGCACAAAACCTGACATATATTATATACTTAAGACATACTTTATTATACTATTACTGTGATGGAGAGAGATCTAGCCCTTTTGAACTTGAGTTCAAGTCCAATCTTTGAAACATATTAGCTGTTTGACCCTGAGCAAGTAACTCAACTTTTTAATTGTTGTTATTGTTGAGTAAACAGTAATGTTTGACTTCATGGCCCCGTTGGGCATTTCCTTGGCAAAAACACTGGAATGGTTTACCATTTCTTTCTCCAGCTCATTTTACAGAAGGGAAAACTGAGGCAAACAGGGTTAAGTGACTTGCTGACTGTCACACAGCTACTAGGTGTCTGAGGATGAATTTGAACTTAGTTCTTCCTGACTCCAGTCATTCTATTCAATCTAGGCAATTCTAAGACTTGAAATTCCAAAGTAAGTTTCAATATTCACAAGTAGGCGTTTTGTTTTATTTTGTTTTTAGCATGTACTTCCTACAAGAAAAGGATTGTAGATCTTATGAAAAACGATATAAACACACATCTACATACATATGTATACACACCACATATACACACACATATAATAGATACAACACAGCATATACACACCACACACACATATTTCACATTCATATTCCCCCATAACTTAGCAAGTTGTAAAGTCAAGCATGAGCAGCTTTCCAGAGGACTGCTGCTGTGAATAGCTCTAAAGTTATGATCATGTAGTATAGTGAAATCTCTATTTATTCAGCAGTAAATTAAAGGAAAACATTCACAGAAACCAAAGTACAGCATTCACAATGTTATAACATAACAACTACATAGTTTTCACCAAAGTGGCCACATAGTTTTAAGTAAAAGATATCATTCAGCAAGTCCTTAACTCAATCATCCTAAAGGAGCAAGCCTCCTTAAGGGACACAAAGTACAAAGGTCAAAGTTCTCCACCCCTAGAGCACAGTAAATTATTTCTCTCAGTCAGCATTAAGTACGCAAGAACAGGTCTTTCATCTTGATTTGAGGCTGGCTCTCAGATTCTATGGTTCCTTTTCCATGGTCCCAGCTCCTGCCTGAATCTACCCTACTGTTAACTGGATTCAAAGGTAGGCAACTCTCAGGTCCTTGTCCACTTCCTCATCAGGTTCCTCATTGAGTTCCTTGTCCAGTTCCTGTTTCATATTGAAGTTCACAGTGTCCAGTCCACCTCAAGTCCTTCACAGTTTCTTTTTCTGGGAAGACAAAGCTTAACAGAGCCAAAACAACATTCATGAACATTGCAGGCACCTTAATTCACTTTTGGTCTGTGAAATTGACACAGATCCACAAAGAAAGTCTGAGAACTCAACACTAATTGTCAATATAGTCCCACAGGGCCTCCAAACTGTCCTCCAGGACTTCTGTAAAGAGACAAGAAAATCCTCTTTTAGCACTTCCAGTAAGGCCCCAGGGCTTCTGCACAAAGTATTACAAATACAAATCAACACAGAACAGACAGACAGAGTGCTGGTATACCACAAGTTTTCTTCTTATCACTACCACCACAAGTGTTCTCTTCTCAGTTCACCCCTTTCCCAGCTTTGGCTCCTCTTTATATATGATCATTAGCTCCTCCCTGTTCTGTTGCTTTCTGTTGAATCAGCAAGTTGCTCCCACTATGGGTTTCACAAGTTCTGTTTCTTAACAAAGACTTGATATAACATTTGGCAAGGCTCAAAAGAAACTTGTACCAAAACGAGTCACTAAGTACTTCTTTGCTTGCTGTTACAATGGTGTTTATTTCTTTTTGAGTTGCTATGTCAATAGAGAATAATGACCTAATGACCAACATTCTGGTGAAGAGCTTCTCTGGGCTGCTTTCTGGCATCTAAGAGTGAAGTTTGGGTGCCCACATAAAGAAGTGTGCTGCTCACAAATAGGCAACAGGAAGGAGCATTGATTGCAATGTATAGAAGTAAAAACAATATACAAACATAGAGCATTTGCTCTTGTAACCTGTTTTCTTTGGCCTTTTCCTTTAGTTTGATTTGGAACTGCATTTCTTATGATTCTCCAATAAAATGCCATTGTAATGCTTATTTTCTGGTAGTATGGGGGAAAGTTGGAATTGGCAAAGGCTATGGCAGAAGAGGGGCAGCTCCACAAACCTGGAAAGTCTTCAAACAAGTGCTCACTATCTAAGGACTAAGCTATCTAAATTCCTAGATGCTCATCATCAGGTCAGTGTAAGGGGGGTGAATTTTTTTTATGCCACAGATACTTTTTGAAGAATATTTACTAAGCCTTAGAAGGACTGTGATCTATTGCAAGAAAAGTAAAACACTTAAACAAAAAAAAAAAAATCATGATTCATCAAAGCTAAGAAGTAGAGCTCCCAGGACATGGTGGTCACTTTTTCATTGGTTTCTATCCTTTAATTCTTTAATGATTATTTTTATGTGAATAAAAGCTAAAAACATGAGTGTATTAAATTCTTAAACTTTCTGTAATTACAATTTTAAAACACTATCCTTGATGTACCCCAGTACATTTTTATGACCTTTGACTTACTCTAGTTTTTATTTGCCATTTCTATGAGATTATGATGAATGTATATACGAAAAAGGAAGTATTAAGCAATAGCCACATAGCCATACGATGTAGTAGATGGAACATTATACCTTAGAGTCAGAAAAACCTCAGTTCAAATCTGGCTTCAGGCATTTATCTTGGCAAGTCACTGTTTGGGAAGATCAAATGAGATAATATTAGCAAAGATCTTTGCAAACCTTAAAGCACTCTATAAATGCTAGCTATAATGATAATTATTTTACTATTATTATCATTATCACTAAGTGCTAACTATCATGCTAAGTGTTGCAAATGCCAATACAAAAGCATACACTGTCCCTGCCTTAAGGAGCTTACTTTCTATCATGGGATACAATATATTCAAGGGAGGGGTGACCAGGATGGAAAACTTTAACTATTCTGTTTCCCCCAGTAAAGCTAAAAACCCCTTTCTTGCTGTCCTCAGTTTTACCCAGTAGTTTCAGTTCATTCTGATACTAGCATCCCTCACATGTTTTTTAAACAGAATTTTGCTATGCTTTTGTAATCATTATATACCCTTGTTTCCATTTTCCATACACCAAAGTTGGTTGATGAGTTTTCTGTGCATTCACAATGATCTCTTCAGATTAACTCCTATTTCCCTTCATCAGAATTGTCTTCTTTCACATATTAAGAATTTAACACTTGCTTCCTATTCCTTATCAGTTAGATTTTCCTATACAATTTTAATTAGAGTACATATCCTTCCTTTAAAATCTGTTCTTCCAAAATTTAGTGTAATGTTAACATTTGGCCTGGTTTACTTCTTTTATCATATTGGAGGGTCACTTCCATCTAAGTTCCACCTAATTTCTAATTGAAAAACCCATTTCCTCCTTGTGATTGAGTCTCAGATTTGAATGAAAAAATAATTTTCTTTTGTCAGTTTCTTAAGGGATGAAATTATCATTATCAAATCAAGATATTGCTACCTGTTGTCTTTTCGCAGAGAGTATTCCAGCACTCTTGATAAAAAATAACTTAAAAATTAACAACAATATATTTTCTCTCCCTTTTACCTTTCTCCATTTAAAACAAAACCTTTGTAATAAACTTGTAATGGCAAGCACAGAAGGAGCTCACACCTTGTTTCAGCTATTGAATTAACACTTTGTTAAAGTTTCTTTTGAGCCTTGTATCACGTCTGTTAAGAAACAGGACATGTGAACCCCACAACTTGTGAACCCTAGAACTCATGAACCCCTGCAACAGGAAGGAGAGGAGCTATACCATATATAAGGAAGAGCAGAAGCTGAGAAAGAAAGAACTGAAAAGAGGACTCCTGTGGTAGCAAAGTCAAGAAGGAGAAAACTTGTATCCTGGCACTCTGTTTGTTTTGTCTGTGTTGCTGTTTGTTTGTGATACTTTGTATGGAAGCCTTAGGACCTTACTGGAATCCCTGAAAGAAGATTTTCTGTTTGTATGTTTACAGAAGTCCTGGAGTAGGGTTTTGGAGGTCCTGAGACTTTACTGATGATTTGCTCCGACCTCTTGGACCTTGTTTGTGCGTCTGTGTTGATTTTTACATTGATGATTGTTTTGAGTTCTCAGACCTTGTTAGTGGGTCTGAGTTGATTTCACAGGCAGATAGTGAATTGATGATGGCGCTGGCAATGTGTATAAATATTATTGTGACTCTGTTAAGCTTTGTCTTTCCAGAAACAGGAACCATGAAGGACTTGAGGTGGACTGGACACTGTGAACTTTAATATGGTACAGGAACTGGATGAAGAATTGGACAAGGAGCTGGCCAAGGAACTGAGAGCTACCTGCCTTTGAGCCCAGGTGACAATTGGAGCTGGGACTATGGAAGAGGAACCATGGAAGCTGAGAGCCAGCCTCGAGTCAAGCTGAAAAAAGATTTTACTTGGATACTGTGTACTGATTGAGAAGATTGTGATTTACTTGTGACCGAGGGGTGGATGGCCTGTGTATTTTCTGATGATTGAATAGTGAATGATGACTGAATAGTTACTGATTTGTAACTTAATGTACCCCATGAGTGGAGAACATTGACTGTTGTATTTTGTGACCCTTAAGGAGGCCTCCTTAAGGATGATTGAATGATTGAGTTGATTGAATCATTGCATTACTAAGTGATTGATTGACTAAATGCTTTGTACTTTGTTCAAAACTAATGTAACCACTGTGGTGAAAACTATGTGGCCATTTTAGTGATAAGTTGTTGTGAATGCTATATTTTGATTTTCTTTGATAAGTTGTAACATTGTGAATGCTGTACCTTGATTTTCTGTGAATGTTTTGCTCTGATTTGTTATTGAATAAATAAAGTGTTCACTGTTCTATGTAATTAGAACCTTGAAAAGCTGTTCACAGCATCCACCCTCTGGAAAGCTGCTAGTGCTTGGCTTTGCACATGCATAACCAGGCACAGATTCTTGCATTAAGTGTCCAAAAGTATATGTCTCATTCTGCCCCTAGGTCTATAACATCTTGTCAGTGGTCAAATAGCATGCAATCTTCATTAATTTGGAATTGTGATTAGTCATTGAGTTCATCAAAGTTTTTAGGTAGTTCGATGTTCTTTTTCCTTATAAGATTGTTACTAATATTTAAATTGTTTCCCAATTCTGCTTACTTCAGTCTGCAACAATTAGTGTCTCCTCAGGTTTCTCTGAAACCATCACTTTCATCATTTGGAACAACACATTAGTATTCCATTCCATTCACACACACACACATATCTGTCCAACTGTTTTCTAATTCATGAGTACCCCCTTAGTTTCAAATTTGTGTTAACACTAAAATAACTCCTATAAATATTTTTGTGCAT
Source organism: Gymnobelideus leadbeateri (assembly GCA_011680675.1). Classification (NCBI taxonomy): domain Eukaryota; kingdom Metazoa; phylum Chordata; class Mammalia; order Diprotodontia; family Petauridae; genus Gymnobelideus; species Gymnobelideus leadbeateri. Next base: position 137,198 of record WOXC01001140.1, read on the forward strand.
ATGTCTTCTTTTCTTATTTTATTTATCTCTTTTGGGTATTGGCCTAATAGTGGTATTGCTAGATCAAAGAATGTGTACAACCTATTAACTTTTTGGAAATAGCTCCAAATTTCTTTCAAGTATGTTGGGACCAACAGTGCATTAATGTGCTTGTTTTCCCATTGCCTTTCCAACATTTATCATTTTTTTTGCCACCTTTGCAAATCTAATAAATATGAACTGGAACCTCTGAGCTGCTTTAATTTGCATTTTTCCAAAACATTAATTATTTGGGGCATTTTTTTTAACATGAATGGGATAGCTCAGAATTCTTCCTTAGGGAACTACATGTCCATATCCTTTGACTATTTATCAATTGGGAAATCACTCTACTTCTTATAAATATGAATGAGTTACTTGTATGTGTTGGAAATGAGACTCTAATAAGAGAAAACTTGATCAAGAATATCTCCCATGACCATTACATTATGCCTTAGTGCTAGGCTTGTGATATTTCCTGAATTTCTCATTTATTTTCTCTTTCTATACTGATGATCTATAGCTTACTAAAATTTTTAATCACTTCTATTTTTTTCTGTTAATTTATATTTCCACATGTACCCTTTACTATGCTTTTCCTTTTTGCTTCCTGAAATTTCTTACATGGGTATATCTTCATATAAACTTAGTATACCTTGTTATCTGTGCTCTCCCTTGACCCCATATTCTTTTTTCCTTTGGATAATGTATACACATCTTGAGTCATATTTCAGAAATGAGTTTCACCCTACCAAGTTTCAGTAATACTGAGGCCATAAAATATAATAATGAGATTTCAGTAATAATGGTTTTTATTATTCAGTGTTTCCAATAATGTCCAACTGTTCATGACCCTATTTGAAGTTTTCTTGGCAAAGATACTGGAGTGATTTGCCATTTCCTTCTCCAGCTTATATTACAGATGAGAAACTAAGGCAAACAGGATTAAGTGACTTGCCCAGAGTCACACACCTAGTATCTATCTATGAACATATTTGAACTAAAGAAGAGGAATTTTCCTGATTCTCAACCCAGTGCTCTATCCACTCTGCCAATTAGATGTCCCTATGAGTAATAATGAGGCCTCAGTAATAAGAAGATCAAATTTGCCTCCTTGCCTTAGGAACTCTGGTTTTTATTGTGTTAGTAACCTACCTAAAATGTGATGTCTTATGCTTAACACAATACATCAAGTGTGCTCTGATCAAGGCAGAGTAGTTGTCTTATTACACCCAAGGCCTGGATACTCTACTTTTCTTAATTTGTTCTAATTTTTTCAATCAATTCAACCTTATTTCTTAGGACTGCCATATAAGACTGCTGTATCATATTAAATCTGTAATCTTCAAAACCTCCCAGATTGTTTTCAAATGAATTGCTCTCTAACTATGCATCCCTTCTTTTGTTTTTCTGCTATTAACTATTTAAATCCACCTGTAAGTCTCTAAAGTTATTTCTTTTAGATGTTTATCATATTATGCAACTTTCTAACTCCACCCTACCCCTCACCCCAATTCCCAAATTTTGTGCATCAGAGAATTGAGGTCCCAAAGCAAATTAACAAAGGCTTGGTACGATATTTTGTAATTTCTAGGAAACACAGTGATCCTAAAACTTTGTCAGACGCCATGTAAGCTACTATCATGAGAGTGCAAAGTTTCCACATTAGATTATGATACACTCCTTTCATCAACATTATCAAATGTTTGAGATATAAATTTGCTCACTTATTTGTTCAGCAATGCCAGTAACTTCTCAGACTTTCCCATTTGTGACATCATGTCTTTGTGAAGACAGGTTTTTGATGGATACTGTGATAGAAAGAAAGTATCAAACCCAAATAAATCTGAAAGAGGAAAAGAAGATGGCAATGTCTAATCTGATTTCAAGGTTTGTGAAGTTATGCAATTCACAACAGACACACATCTGATTAGTAACAAATCTAGTTATTAATCATTAAATGAAATGTTATTTTATAATAATAATTATATTACTATTGTTTCAATTTATTTCTATCATTTTTTACATAACTACTCAATTATTAGAACACAAATACTTATTTTGTTATTTGGAACTAACTACTTAACAAACAGAAGTATTAGGAATTTTTTTTTTGCCCTGGGGGAATCATAAATAAATTACAAAATATTGAAAGTTCCCAAAAGTTTAGGAACCTCTCTTTTAACTTGTCAAAAACTTTTTAAATCCTAACTTAGTCATTTAGTGTACCACCTACTTTTTTGCTTCATTTTCAAATTTGATAAACAATGCAATTTTGTCTTTATACAAGTCATAGAGAAAAATACTAACAAGTAGAGCTCAAGTACAGATCGTTATAATACAGCACCAGAAATCCTCTTGAAGGCTGATGTGGAATCATTAAAGACTTCTATTTGAGCCCAATCAATAATTTATTAAGTCCTTAGCATGTGCAAAAAAAGTCCAAAGACAATCACTACCCTTAAGGAGCTTATGATTTAATGGGCTAGACAACATGCATAAACATATGTGTTTATACACACATACATGTCTTATATATATATGTATATATATATCTATGTATATAAGTATGTACACGAATATACACATACATACAAATATATGTATATAAATACAAAACAAGATATATACCTGATAAATTCCATAGTTATATACTGAAATTCTCTCTCCTGTTAGACTATTCCTCCTTTTTCTTTTCATTGGAAAGAATGTAGTAGATAGAAGACATGTACCTACATAAAAACCTCTTATATCTACCTCAGCCAAGGAAATATTAAGACTAGAGAATGAAGTTTTGCTGACCAAAATGAAACTCCTCATTCTGTTATGATTCATGAAAAAAAAGGCGAATTGTTAATCTTAAAGTAACAAGATGTTTTCCTTTCACCATGGCGATAAATAAATCTCATGGAATTCACAAAGTCAGTAAGCATATGAAGGTTTGGCCTGAGAGTTTTTTCAAAAGTGTGGACAATTTGATTTTACTTTTGTTTTTTGATGAATAAGAGAGAAGCAAACTCTGGATGTGGCAGTGGTTACTTCCACTGTCACCAAAAGGGCTCTAAATCAGTTGATATCACCTAGGCAAGAAAGACAGAGGAATTATCACTGAATCTGCTGAGAAAGATGATAGTCTGGCTTGCTCCATTTTCTTTCTCTCCCTCTCTTCATCTCTGAGTCTCTCTATTTCTCTATCTCTGTCTGTCTGCCTGTGTGTCTGTCTGTCTCTGTCACTTTCTCTCCCTTAGCATATGTGCCCACATCAGAGAAGGTGCTGTGTTCTATGAAAAAAATAGAATTGAAAGAGCTCAAAGGAAACACAGTTAGGGAGGAAGAGGGAGGATGAGGAGTATATTTCTTTTCTAAAGCTTCTCTCTAGTCTTTAAAGTTTCATTTTTAATTTGTTTAATTAGTTTTAATGCTGACTAGATAAAATGTGGCCGATCTCATCTGTGTACTTCATTATTTGTACATAGAAATTTGCAAATGAGACATGGAAGTTGCACTGTGGTATACAGAGGGAAGTGAAAAGGAGAGAGGACACACATTGCCTGAATGTTGAGATTTCTTATAGTGAATAAGAGTGCCTATAGATTTTGTTATATTTTGTAAATTTTCTTGTCATGGGACAAATAAAACATCTATCTGGTCCTTCTCCCCTAGTGAGATGCAGCCTAAAAATAGCAGTGGATGTTTTGTGAGGCCCAGAGTATTGAGTTCTGACTTCTCCCTTGTTTCATCTTTACACATGAGTAGAGAAATTGCACTGTAGGAGAGTCAAGGACAGTGACTAGATCATAGATCATGCCTGATGGGAGGAGAAGAGATACTAATGATACCCATATTCCAAGGGTAGGAGCCAGAGGAGAGGGAGTTACTCTTCTCTTCCTGTAATGGTCCAAACTTTAAACCCCTACATTCAACCAAATAAACCTCCATATTCTATTACACATAACCTTAATAAGAAATTTAACATGATCCAATAATATATGCCATATTTATTTAAATAAAACATATATTCCATTAAACATTTTGAATTTAAAAATAATGAATACAATTAATTCTTATTTTTCTGTATATAAGTTTCACAAGTTAAAAATTTAATCCCAGGTCATTTTCCTTATGGTGCCCAGCATGCTTATGGGTAATTTTCTTCTGTTTTCTGTGGGTGTATGCTCAGAAAATTCAAATAAACCTTAATATTGTAGCCTAAGGAAAGCACAATTAAGAACATATGGTAAAACTACTGCCATAAAAATGATATAATATATTTCCCTACTCCCATGGACTGGGATGCTAGTAAACCTGGGGCATCCTAAATTAACCCTTCTACTCTCACAACACCAACTGTGTTTTTATGAGCCAGGAACTATGGTAGTTTACCTTAACTCTGCCTCCAGGCAGATTGACCTGAAACCTAACTGCTGGTCCTTTGGGCAGGGAATATATAAAGACCATTCTAAGGGTTGAACAGGAGGCTTCTGAGTCTTTATAAATCTTCTTCAAAGTCTGGTTTTACCTCTTTGTCAACTACTTTTTACCTGGGGATCATTAAGTATGCTTTTAGTAAAGTAGTTTTCAAGAAATCTAAATCTTCAGGCTCCAACTGGTTCATTGAACTGCTTGTGTAAATCTCTACCCTCCCCTCCCCAAATTAGATAGGTAAATTGGTAACTTATTTGTATTAGAAGAAAAGAAATAATAATTCAAAAAGTCAATAAGCATTTATTAAGTACTTACTATATGCCAGGTACTATGCTACACCTAGATATTGGAGGAAAGGGGGGAGATGAAAGGAATGTCTTTATATAACACTTTCTGTGTTTCACGCACTATGCTAAGTACTTGCAGCAGCAAGCACCCCAGCATCCCCAGAGTGGCTGCCAACACAGGTTCTTAGATCTGCTTTTCAAAAGGAAAGCAACTCAAATTTGATTAACAAGATTACTTTAATCAAACAAACATATATTACCTAGTTCAGGGGGAAAAGGTCAGCACCCGAACTTCAGAGTATACAGACAGATCAAGCAGACAGGCTTCCAAACTGTCCAACCATTATCAATACCAAAATCACAGTTACCAGAGAGGGAAGCATCAACATCTGGGTTTTCAAAGCTGGGGGGCTCTCAACGGCTACCCAGAGTCTCACCTGGTCAAATCATACAACACTTCTCAAAGTGAGCCCCAAAACAACGCCTCACATCAGGAATTATATAGCCTTCTCCTGGGTCAGAGAATGTAACCAACCTCTTGACTCACTGCCCAGTCACACAGCATCAAGGTGTGGTCATTCCTGAAAACCAAGCCTCCTACCACAGGCTCCATGTGACCACATTCAGCCTATTAGGGGGCAGAGTATATTTTCAAATTAAAGAAGGTTCTCAGAGTCACTTAAGCCAATCAAAGGGCCTAGGGGCAAGGAAGATTTTCAAATCTGCATTTGCATTACATTACTTTACAAATATTATATCATTTGACCTTTATTTGATACAAAAAGTAAAACAAAGAATGCCCCTGCCTTTAAGAAGCTTGTATTCTAATGGGAAAAAAGAGAAAAATAATTTTATTTCATTATTTCCAGGAGAAATATATAAAAAAAACATTCTATACAAACACACAAACATACACACACATACACCCGTATATACATACATACATATGCATATTTGTGTTCTATTCATCAGTGTAAGAAGTGATGTAATTGTAAGTAAATATTTAATAAGGGAGGATGAAGAAAATCATCTAGTGTTTAATTTCATTTGCATTTTATGTTATTTAGGCTAATATTCCTTTAAAATTCTTAATATAGTTATTCCTCCATCAGTGTTGTTCAATTCCATATCCTGTCATTGTTATACTTGATTTTTTGGGGCTATGCTATGGAAGTAAAGCTTTACCAGGTTTTACCAAGTTATCTTTTGTCAAACATATGTTTTGCATTCAAACAGTGTGGCCAGCACAACTGAGTTGCACTTTCTTAAGCAGTTTGAATGTCTGGCAGTTTAGTTCAAGTAAGGAACTCAGTGTCTGGAATCTTTTCCTGCCAGGTGATCTTCAGAATCTTCCTAAAACAATTCAAATGTAAGTGATTCAGTTTCCTGGTATGGCACTGGGGTACTGCCCAGGTTTCACAGACCTACAACAATGAGATCAGCACAACTCCGTAGACTTTCAGTTTGGTAATTAGTCTAATACTTATCTCCCATATTTTCCTTTGGAGCCTCCCAAACATTGAAATAACTCTTACAATGTGATCATCAACCACAGGGTAAGCATTCACATGGTGGTCAGAAGAAGTGATACAAGGACACTCTCAAGGTCTCTCCCAAGAACTTTGAATTGATTGTGTGACATGGAAGACAGTGGCACATGACCACTTAGCATGGTGTGCCCACATCAGAGAAGGTGCTGTGCTCTATGAGCAAAGCAGAATTGAAACAGCTCAAAGGAAACACAGGACACACAAATTTAGAGTATCCACCCAAATGTTCTCATGGACTATTTGTGCCCAACCTGTAGTAGAGCATTCTGAGCTTGTATTGGTCTTATCAGCCACAGCTTGGATGCATTGAAACTTGATTCTAGCATGGTGATGTCATTTTGGTTCTCTTTGAGAATGAAGGGCAACAACCAACCAAGCTGCAAAGATATTAGTTATGGGCCCAGCAATGGAATTGGTTGCTAGTTTAATGATCTCATTACCACGAAGGTGTAAATGCATTTAGATTGCATGGCAGTGCCTTGCATTTTAGCAGACACTTGATAAATATTTGTTCGTTTGAATTAAAGCAAACACAATTTCTTAAATTATACTTAACCAAGGTTATGGCAAAAAATTGTGTTGGGATAGTCATTTGTGATTTATATCAACACATATAAGGCAAGCAAAATATGTAAAGATCTGACCACTTTTATGCATGTATATAATTCTGAGTTCTAAGAATATTTGAAGAAGAAAAAGCTGTCCTTCTTGTAAACAAAATTATTAAAGAAATATGCACTAGAGCCAATTCCTAAACATTTTGGATCCTCAAATAGGACAGTATTGTGTTAAGGAATTATGGGAAATTAAAGGCCTAGGTCTCGGGACACTATTAGTGCTGCTGTGCATTTTTTTTCACTCTACTTCAGATGACTTTTAGGTCAGAGGATCTTGGCAGCTGTGTTTGAATGAATTTGGATACTACGGACAGAGATTTCAGTGATGAATCCTAGTTTTTGTTCTTTTATTCTTTTTCTCTTTTCACTCTGTTTTCATATTTTCTGTTCATTTTTCCACTTTTTCTCCACATCATTATTATAATAATTGGCTTATTTTAAACTTTAGAAGTAAATGATATAATGACCACTAAGGTCTATAAGATTTCCTCTTCCTCAGATTTAGGGAATTCAGTTACAATCATTCCTAATCCCCACTTGGGAAAACTTCTAACATTTAGGCAGAAGTTGAACCACTTTGCTTAGCATGACATTTATACTTATTTCTAGTTAGCCCCTGGCCTCTTTGTGGTTATGGCAAAATTCAATTTACGGAATTTTAACAAAACAGAAGATTATATTGCTCAGGTACCTTCGTGGCAAAGTGAATACAGTGCTAGACCTGGAGTTAGGAGCAGGTGAGTTGATATCCTGCCTTAAAACACTTAGTAACTGTTTAAACTAATAAGTGTCCCTGACCTCAATCAGCCTTAATTTCCTCATCAAAAATGGGACAAAATCATAGCATCAACATCACATGGTTATTATAAAGATCAAAAGAGATAACATGCAAAGTGCTTAGCAAAGTTTAACAAGTTATATAATTGATAACTATTAGTTATTCTTACCAATATCTGTGGGGAGAAAAGAACAAGGAGGGGAAATAGGGGGAAAAGCTAAGCTTTTCTCAGGACTTCCCTCACCTTTGGTCTTCTGCTCTGAGATGCCTATTTTTTCAGAAGTTGCTGCTCAATCCTACCTTTTCTCCTGAGGGGTGTGCTGGATTGTCACTGTTATATCAACCTTCAGAGTTAATCTCTTTTTAATTCAATTGATAATTTGTAAATAATTTGTGGCATGTCCTAAATTTCTTTGAACTATCTAAATAGCATTCTTATACACTGTTATTACTGTATGAGGGGCTATTCCATATTTACTCATGACCTACAAAATTGATTTTTTCCTTCAGAGGGAGTACAATTAATAGATTCACCACTCCACCCATCCATCTCTTCTCTCATTTCCTCAATTCAGTATATGTATCTGAGTTGGTAAATTTGTTTTCTCCACACACACGAGTCATACAGGTACAGATGAACATTCTTAGTTTGGTAGCATTACCCTCCCTTCCTAACACCAATCACCTTATTTGAGCCCATCTAGGTCAGAGAGAAGAGGATTCCTTTTGGTTTCCTAGAAAGTTACCAGAAATTCTTCATGAGAGACAAAACTTGGAAAATTCCTGTCTGCATTCTTCCACCATTTCCCTCCTACAAGACCTGGTGCTAGCATGTATTGTGGAGGGTTCATTTTCCTCTTCTAGTTTTACTCCAAGGACCCCTAATGATGTGTTATACTCTGATAGTGCTTGCAATGACTATATCTGTGACACATGGTGGGGAAAACAGCTGGAAGGAATGAAGTGCTTTTTCTTTAATATCCCTTTTTCTATACTCCTATGTGAAGATCCCTTCAACTACAACAGTTTTTTTTTTCTCCAAAATCATCCCATCTCTTAAACTTCTCTATTAGTGTTGAGGAAGCCACTGTCATATCCATCCCCATCACTTGGTATCATTCTTGATTCCTTGCTTGTCTTAACTCCATATATTCAATCAGTTGCCAAATCTTGTTTTCATTTTGAATTTCTCACATAAAGCCCATTCTCTATTCACTATATTCACACAGTCATATCACTATTGACAACCTCATCACCTCTCACCTTGACTCCTGTAGTACCCTAATTGGTCTCCCTCCCCATTCTAATCCATTCTCAGTTGCTAAAATGATTTTCTTAAAACATATTTGACCATATCATCTCTCTACTCAATAAGCTTGAGTGTCTACCTATTTACTCCAAATATAAAACCTTTTGTTTGAAATTTGAAGTTTGTTTACAACCTCATCCTTTCTACCTTTGTAGTCTTTTACCTCACTGTTCTCTAGTTTACTCTCCTGTAATTATCCCCTTTTCTTACACTTTACTATTCTCTATTGTTACTATATAATCCAACCATACTGGCCTATTTGCTGCTCCTATGTCATGGCCTTCCATCTCCTAAATATCTTCTTTTGTACTAGCTCTCCCTCATGCCTAGAATACTCTATCTCCTTACCTCTTATAATACAAAAATTCCTTAAAAGTTAAGCTTCAATGCCACTTTCTGAACATCTTTCCCTGCTTCTCAAAATGCTACGGATTTTCCCCAAGATACCTTTCTTCTACTCATTATCATAGATAGATAGATAGATAGATAGATACACACATATTTATTTATTTATTGACATGTTGTTTCCCCAATAGAATGTAGGGATCAGTTTTGCTTTTCTCTGTGTCCACAGAGCTAGGCACAGTGCCTAGAACATAATAAATGCTTGTCTATTGATGAATTGATAGTTGAATAGAGTTGTCTCATTTGGGGAACTTATTTCCATTTTAGGAAAATAACATCAACAGATGAAAGAGAAATTTGAAGAGGAATTTTTCAGTTTGAAAATTGATATTTTACAGGATTGATTCTAATTTCTAGGGACAAATAAGCTGATGAGAGCCTCAGATAAAGAAGATATCAGGGCAATTATGAGCAGTTGCTGAAGTTGGCTTAAATTACCAGCCAAAAGAAGTGATAACTTATTACTCATACACTTCTCTCCTCTTGGGAAGAGGTATGATGCATATTTTATCAGAATCATTCATTAATGAAGTTTCATTATCATCGACAATTCCACATTAAGTGAGGCTGCATCTTTAATTTTTTGAGGAAAAATGATCTGAAAGCTGGCATTCAGATATGCTGGCTTTTATTATTTGAAGATGAAGACATTTTGAAATGTGTACCGGCATTCCACTGATACCATTTAAATCTTGTGAGGGATGAAATAGGTTTGTCAAAATGTTTAATAAAACTGAATCTTCTTTCAGCACATCCTTCAGTGACAGACAAGGAATTGCTCACTGTTTAAAAATTAGGCCAAAGGGGTGGCTAGGTGGCACAGTGAATAGAGCACCGGCCCTGGGTCAGGAGGACCTGAGTTCAAATTTGGCTTCAGACACTTAACACAAAAACTAGCCACATGACCTAGGGTAGGTCACTTAATCACAATTGCCTTCCAAAAAGTAAAAAAATAAAATAAAAATAAAAATTTTGTCAACAGTAAGGAAGGAAGAGAAAAAAAATATCAGGTGCCTCCTATGTGCCAGGCACTGTGCTAAGCACTTTTATAAGAATTATCTGACTCAATCTTTCAATGATCCTAGGAGATGGGAGCTATTCTTATCCCCATTTTACACTTAAGGCAACTGAGGCACATAGAGATTTAAGTGACTTGTCTAGAATCACATAGCTACTAAGTATCTGAGACCAGATTTGAATTAAATTTTTCTTGAGTTCTAGCCCAGAATTCTATCACCTGAATCACCTAGCTGCCTCTGACATAGGGCTAACAGAGATACTTATTTTGGGGACAAATATGCATATAAAATATAATTTTAATCTATACAGTCCAATACCAGCATTTATCATTCTTATTGTAACCAGTGTAGGAAATTCCTGGCATGGACACTCCTTCCACTGATGCAGATAGGTTCCTTCTCTATAATTTACAGCTTAGGAGAATTGACTGAGAATGCTTTAAAGTTAAGTGACTTGCAAATTGTCAAATAGCTAGTATAAACCAGACTCAGGATTTAAATTTGAGTCTTACTGATTTGAAGGTCAGCCTTCTATCCTAGCACACAGTAGTTGCTTAAGAAATATTTGGGGGGAAGCAGAACCAAGATGGCAGAGTAAAAGCAGGAACTTGCTTGAGCTCCTGCTCCATCTACCTCCAACACCTATAAAAAATGACTCAAAACAAATTTTAGAGCTACAAAACCATACAAAGTGACAGAGAAAAACAAATCTCCCACTGAAGGCAGCCTGTAAAGCAGACAGGAAGGGTCTATCTCACTGGGCTAGGAGCTGAGCACAGTCTGTGTGAGCCATGCCAGCCCAGACTCACAGCCCTGACCTGCCAGAGCAGACTTCAGGAGAGTGAATCACCAGCAGCTGTGGTGGTTTCCAGACTTCTCAACCCATAAACACCAAAGAAAGAATAAAAGGTCAGTAGGGAACTCTGTTGGAACTGGATGAAAGAAGAGTGTGGTCCAGCCCCTGCCATGGGGCCAAGAGGTGGCATGGTGGCTGCAGCTACTGCTGCATGGCTGCTTCCAGAGCTCATAGTCTACAGATTATAGGGGGACTAAGCAACCATTCAGAGGATAATTGCTCTTGCTTGGATCTGTTTGGATCTGGAACACAGTCTTGTTTGTTGGTCCTGGGTTGAGGAACACTAGTGTGCCAGAGCTTGTGGTGGCTGTAGAGGGGACACCCTCCTCATAGCACTGACAATAGCTCTGACAACAACTGGGAAAATCCAGCAATTTGATACACAGCTCTCCCCATTCTGGAATCAGAAACCTTCTATGGCAAAGAGCTCAAAAATCAAGTATTTCGCTGGTAGGGTGAGCAAACCAAGGAAGCACAAACAGACCATACAATCCTATTTTGGGAACAAAAAGGATCAAAACATGGAACCAGAAGAAGATAACAAAGTCAAAACTCCTGCACCAAAAGCTTCCAAGAAAAATATAACCTGGCCACAGGCCATGGAGGAGCTCAAAGAGGATTTTGAAAATCAATTAAGAGAAGTGGAGGAGGGGGGTGGCTAGGTGGCGCAGTGAGTAGAGTGCTGGCCCTGGAGGCAGAAGGACCTGAGTTCGGATCCAGCCTCAGACACTTAACGCACACACAAACAAAAAAACCTAGCCGTGTGACCTTGGGCAAGTTACTTAACCCCTCAATTGCCCTCCAAAAAAAAAGCAAAAAAAAAAAAAAAGAGAGAAGTGGAGGAAAAATGGGGAAGAGAAATGAGAATGATGCAAGAAAATCATGAAAATCGAGTAAACAGCCTGAGTGAAGAAAATAACACCTTAAAAAATAAACTAACTCAAACGGCAAAGGAGGCCCAAAAAGCCAATGAGGAGAAAAAACTCACTGAAAAGAATAATTCCTTCAAAATTAGATTGGAACAAATGGAACCTAGTGACTTTATGAGAAATCAAGACACTATTAAGCAGATTCAAACAAATAAAAAAAAGAAGGCAAAGTGAAATGTCTCATTGGAAAAAAAAAAAAACACTGACCTGGAAAATAGATCCAGGAGAGATAATTTAAAAATTATCAGACTACCTGAAGGCCATAATCAAAAAAAGAGCCTAGAAATCATCCATCCTTCAAGAAATTCTCAAGGAAAATTGCCATGATATTCTAGAACCAGAGGGCAAAATAGAAATTGAAAGAATTCACAGATCGCCTCTTGAAAAAGATCCCCAAAAGAAAACTCCTAGGAATTCCAGATTTCCCAGGTCAAGGGGAAAATATTACAAGGAGTTAGGAAGAAGCAATCTGAGTATTGTGGAAAAACAATCAGGATAATACAGAATTTAGGAGCTTCAACATTAAGGGATTGAAGGACTTGGAATATGATATTCCAGAGGTCAAAGGAGGTAGGATTAAAACCAAGAATTAAAACCCAGCAAAACTGAGTACAATACTTAAGGGGGAAAATACAGTCATTCAACAAAACAGAGGACTTTCAAGTGTTCTAGTTGAAAAAACCATAGCTGTACAGAAAATTTGACTTTCAAATATAAGAAACAAGAGAAGTATGAGAAGGTAAACAAGAAAAAGAAATCATAAAGAATTTATTAAAGTTGAACTATTTACATTCCTACATGGAAAAATGGTAATTGTAACTCATGAGACTTTTCTCATTATGAGGATAGTTGAAGGGAATCTATCTATCTATCTATCTATCTATCTATCTATCTATCTATCTATCTATCTATCTATCCATACATATATATGTATGTATAGGAGGATGTATGTGTGTATAAATATATATGTGAGTGTGTATATGTGTGTACATGTATACATAGACAGAGGGCACAGCATGAGTTGAGTATTAAGGGATGATATCTAAGAAATAAAATTAAGTGGTGAGAGAGGAATATAATGATAGGAGAAAAGGAGAGATAGAATAGGGTAAATTATTTCGTATAAAATAGTCAAGAGAAAACAGAGTGGAGAGGAAGAACAGGAAAGTGAAAGGGAATGGTTCAACCTTCCTCTCATTGAATTTGGCTTAAGGAGGGAATAACATACACCCTTAATTGGGTATCTTACCCTACAGGAAAGTAGGTGGGAAGGGGATAAGAGGGAGGATCATAGAAGAGAGAGCAAATTGAGGGAGAGGGTAGTTAGAAGCAAACACTTTTGAAAAGGGACAGGGTCAAAGTAGAAAATAGAATAAATGGGGATGGTATAGGATGGAGGGAAGTATATTTAACCTTTCACCATATAACTACTATGGAAACATTTTACATAACTAAACAGGTACAATCTATATTGAATTACATGTCCTTCCAGTGGGAGGTTGGTGGGGAGGGAAGAAGGGAAAGAATCTGGAAATCAAAGTTTTAAAAACAAATGTTTAAAAATGCAACTGGGTAATAAGGTATACGGGCACTGGTGTTTAGAAATCCGTCTTGCTCTACTAGAAAGTTATGGCTTGGGGGGGTAGGGATCGGGGAAGATATAAAAGAAAACAGATTAGGGGAAGGGGTATTCAGTAGACTCACTATCTTGGGGTGGGGGGTAGGGGAACGATGGGATGAAAATTTATAATTCAAAATCTTGTGGAAATGAATATTAAATACTAAAGATAAATAAATAAATTGGAATAAAAGAAAAGAAAATAGATATTAGGTGACCGCTGCTAGCCAGTTTTATGCATATTAAACTCTAACTAATTATGTTAAGGGAAATATATACCTTGGCTCTTTTGTTAATAATGATAGAGCCAGGAATTATAACATTTTAAAATAATTAAACTAACAAAATAATAAAGTGATGAGTTAATAATACTATAACTGACATTTACATAACACTTTCAAGATATAGTGCTTTATACTGATTATATACTTGTACAATTATTATTATCACAATTTTTATATATAAAGACCCTATTTATCAGATAGATTGTGACTTGCCATTAAAGGAATTCTGTCATTCATTTTCACTATAACTTATTCATTATATATCCTTTCTCAATATGACATGAATATTAATTCATTGGACACCAAAATTGATAATTTCTTTTTTTCTATTGCCATCTCTATTTGAACCAGTTAGATCACTGGCTTATTCCATTGACTTTATAGGTTCTTTGACTAACATTTTGAGGTCTATGAGACCCATTCTATCAGATGCCATTTTTTTGGTCCACCATCCTTTTCACATGACAAATTCTTCAGAAATGCCTTCCGAAAATCTGCCATCCATATTATACACAGATTGGATCTCATCATCACCATGACTTTTTGACCTTCATGATCCAGAATTTATCTATTCCCTCTGTAGCTACAGTTTTTTATCTATTCATATCTCTGTCTCACTTTTCCTAAACCTTCTCTTTCAACCACTCCACCCCTCCTTGCTGTCCCAACCCATCAACCCTTTTATTTTTCCCTTCGAAATTTTGATCCTATGCTCAATCATCTTGCCTTTGCACTATCCTCCTTTCTCAAAACCCTGGATCCCTTTTCTCATTTCTAGTTATGTCTTGCTATAACCTAACCATGGCTCCCTCTTTTCATCTCTGTATCCCAAAGCCTCTAAACATAATCCTCTATTCTTTTCTCCTTTGCTTCACTCTGATAAAGAGGTGACCTTTATCTTAGCTAAGGTCCACCTCTCAACTTCTGTCTTTTATACTATCCATCTCATCTCTTCTTTGAATTTGCCAAACTGATCATCTTATCATTTTTTCTCTTTTGTTTCTCTCTGTCTTGGTGTCTGTGTCTGTCTGTCTATCTCTGTCTCCCCATCACTCTCTTTCTTTTCCTCTCTCTCCATCCCTGTCTTTGTCTCCTTCTTTCTGAATCTATTTTCTCATTCAACTTGCACTCATGCTGGAAGTTTATGGTGTTTGTACAGTGGATTATCACCTCTATAGTTTACTCTCTTTACCCTGGTGGAATTAATACACTCTCAATACAACACTTCTGTAGCTCCTAAATCCCCTCTGGTAAGCTCATTTACTTTTTTCTCCCTGGAATTTAAATGACACTGGTTCCTCCTGGTTCTTTTCTTACTTATTCTTCTGAGGATTCCTCAGGCCTCTTTGCTAGTTCATCATTAATGTACTGCTGACTATAGTAGGTGAACATGAGGGCTCTATCCTTCAATCTCTTCTTTTTTATCTCTTTACATACTTTCAGTGATATCATCAGCTCCCTTGGGTTTAATTAACATTAATTAAATAATGATGAAGCAGATAGTCTCCATATATGAATACATATGTGTATGTGTGTGTGTGTGTGTGTGTGTGTGTGTGTGTGTGTGTGTACACATGACTCATGTCTCTCCTCAACTCCAGTTCTATCAGTTCTACCTTACCAACTGTGTGGTAGATTTCTCCACTAGAGATTCCATAAAAATTATGTTCCAACAAATTGACACTGTCCAAAAGACTTTTTGTAAAAAGTTCTCCCTAAACCTACCACCCTTTTAGCCCTAACTATCCATTCTGGAGAAAGCTCCTTCTAGTCACCAAGGCTCCCACTTTCAATCTTCAATTCTTTTCCTTTCCATGACTCCTCATATACCCAAAGTTAAATCTCACTGATTCACCTTTCACAAATCTATAATATTTATTCCCTTTTCCCACTCACATAATCATTACCTAAGGTTGGACACTTACTACCTCTCACCTGGACTATTGCAACAGCCTCCTGATCCATTTCCCATCACCAAATCTCTTCCCACTCCTTTCTATGTTCTACATAGCTGCAAAAGTAATTTTCCCAAAGCCGATTATCTTCTTACTCAAGAAGTTTTGTTCACTTGTAATACCTCTAGGACAAAATACAAACTGAAAAAGTTGGGCTACATGGCCTCTGAGGTGCCTTATAGTCTTACCAAATTGGTGAAGCCCTTAGTTCATAATCTCACTACAGGTTTTAGGATTTGTATCAGTTACTCCTCCCTCAGGTAATCCATGTTTTAGCAAAATTGTTCTATTTGCCATTTTGTGTACATGCCATTTCATCTCCTACATATACTCCTTGTAAAGAACATTTATCCATACCTACAATCCATTCTCTGCTCACCTTCATCTCTAGGAAACGCTATCTTGTTTGAAGTTTCAGCTCAGATACTTTTACTGTTCCTCAGTGGTTAGTACTCCTCCCACTCCCCTAATATTAGTTTGTATCCACTTTTAATCTGTTCTATATAGTTAATAAAATGGAAGTTCTTTGGGGGAAGGGACTCTTTTGTTTTTATCTTTCTATCTCCAACAATTAGGATTGTGATAGGCATGCAATAAATTCTCTTATGCAGTAAGTAAACATTCAGTGAATGGATTGGAATCAAAATGGCTTAATGTTCTCTAGTAGAAAGGACATTTGATTGGGAATCAGGAAACACTGTGTAGAAATGGTTCTGACACTAGCTGAATTACTTTGGACAAATAAGTTAAGCCTCTCTGGGTCTTAATTTCCTCATTTGAAAAAAGAAAGTACTTGTTGATCTTTATAGATTAGATGATACATAAGCTTCCTTCCAATTTCCACGTTACTTAAGTATGCCTGGGGATTGTTGGAAGTCTCCAAGAGAGCTCTGTGTATATTTCCTTTGCATTCGCCCTAATAGAACAATTTCATGTATGTTCCCCAGAGGTGTCTTACAATTTAACCTCTGAAACATAATATATATCTTCCCCTAACCCACTTATATATCTTTATTCTCTAAAATCAATAGCAAGCTTTTTAAAAGCTCTGTCAATAATGTTAATATAGTAACACCTCATTTATCTGGTACTTCCGTGCCTCCTTAACAGCAGATAAAACAATTTATCCGTGGTGACTCAGGGTCATCTTTATGAATAAATAAGAAAAGAGTATTTCTGTGAAAATATTAGATTTTTCTTCCTCAATCTCTCAGTACAAAGGTAAACTAATCCCCACAACATCTCATGAATTATAGAGTGTGGCTATTACCCACCTCTGCTTTAAATTTTTAATACCTACTAGGATGAAATGAAAGTGAAGGACAAAACAAAAGCAGTGTTAGACAGGTAACTGGGAGGCATAGAAAGACTTAGGTTTTTTTCCAATCTACCAGAAACAGACCAGTATTCAGAAGGAGACAGTGATAGATTATGTTAAAGCAGTGAATTGGTTTATCATTTTTTAGGCTCATTGAATTATATGAATAACTTTAAAGAAAAATTTCAAGCCAAATATTGAAAATCATTTTGCAGATGATTCTTCAACAGGTTTTAACTTTTTAAACAGAAGACATTTGTATTGTCTTAAATGAAAGATTTCACTTAGGTTTACATAAAATAAACTACATAAGATGAATTCTTTAAAAATTTAGATATTTTGAAACTCAATGTATTTATAATTTTGTGATAAAATAAAATCATATGCTCTATTTTTTCATAATCCTATGTTAAATGGCACAGTGAATAAGTCAAAAGATGTGTGACTTTATTCCAGTGATGATAAAATTGTGTTTATAACTTAAAGTATTAGAGAATTGCTCAAGGCTCAGAGATGTTAGTTGACTTCCCCATCATTCTTCAAATTGTATTAGTGACAAGATTTTAATTCAAGTCTTCTTGATGCCATATCCACCTGTCAATTCACTATACCATGCTCCTGCTTATGATCATGATAATTTATAAATACAACTTTCTTCCTAAGAACTTCTAAACTTTTAAAACTATATGTTATAAAATGGTTATAGAGTATATAAAAGAAATAACCAAAATGATAAGACGTTAAAGCATCTTTGATTATTTTATTTATTAGTGATATGATTGTGGGCAAATTGCTTTATTTTCCCATAACTACGGTTTCTTCATTTATATGTAGTAAGGCTTACCTTACAAAGCATGCCTGGCATTGAGCTGAACTCCCCTGGGCAATGTCCTGTGGGCCATATGTGCGGTTCAGTGATTTAGTGTTTTGGGAGTATTTCAATAATTTCTAGGACTCCATTGTGATATCAGGATTAGAGTGAGGGAGACTGGGTTGCATCAAATTTGTATTAGAGAGGATGGTTTAGGAAGCCAGGAAGAGCCACCTGTTGAGTAGACCATAAGAGTAATGATTCTATCCATTGTTGCTTTCTCTCCCTTTTTCTCTCCAGAAAGGATAACAAGTAACTGTATTTATGAGATTTTTGATATGGAGTTGCAAAGGAAACATTTCCACTCCTAGCAGTTACAGTGGCTTCAAACATATGTAATTCCTAGGTGAAACTGAGGATATGCTTTGCATCACTGGACATATTTTCTGTTTTGGATTTCATTCCCTGAGAATAATTGATCAAATAGGGATCAAAAGATGTATTTTTTAGGACTTCAGAGGGCTGAGAATTTCTTGCTTCCTTAGGCCTTGCAGATTGCATAATGGGAAGCATCTCCTATAACTGCTTTAACACTTTATGGAGAAGACCATCATAAGAAGGGAACGAGAGACTGAATTTGAGTTTTCCCTCTTTTTAAAGATTTCTGAATGATCAACTGTTCTTGATTCATTGACCAAACCTTTTTGACAAAAATTACTCCTTGGCCTATCAAATGGACCATGGTATCAATAAGGGAATCTTTTTTTCCATTTTTTTAGACATAGAGAAATGTGGCAAAAATATAATTTAAAACATGGAGTTATGAGGAAGATGAGAAATTCACTATTCTATGATCTTTAACTATATTTTATAATATATTTTTAAAAAATTAACAAGCATTTATTCTTTCTCCCTCCTACAGTACCCAAAATTAAAAATAAAGCATTGCAAAATATACATATTCAAGAAAAACAAGTTGTTGTTGTCCATGTCCTAAAGTGCATGTCTCATTCTGAACCATGAGTCTATAATCTACCTTTCTGTCAGAAGGTGGGTAGCATGTTTCATTGTAAATCCTCTGTAGTAGTGGTGGGAAATTGTTCAAAGGTTACACCTTTCAACATTATTGTTCTTATAGTAGTTTTTCTCTAGTTTCTGCTTGATTTACTCTGCATCAGGTCATGAAAGTCTTTGTAGGCTTCCCTGAAACTATCCCTCTCACTGTTCTTACAGCCCAGTAATATTACATTCTATTCATATCCCATAATTTGTTTCTCCATTCCCTAATTGATGGGCAACTCCTTACTTTCCCATCCCTTGCCACCTCAGAAAGACCTACTATAAACAATTTTGCACATATGGATTGTGATCTTCAGTGATGAAGAGAATAACCATATCAATGAGATCCTGTTGTCACTGGAGCATTGGAATGATGGGGCATTGAACTGCTCACTCTCCTCACAGCTACCTTCTTATTTGGGTGGTATTCTTATCCTTCTTTTTTTCCAGATGAAGGAGCCAATGTTTAGGGAGATAGGGACTTGCCCTAGATTATGCCATTAATAAATGCCAAACCCAGAACCCAAAATATTTCTTTTTCCATAGGAAGTGCTGTTTGGATAATGTAGCAGCAGCAGCAGTAGTAATAGTAAACATTTAAGTAGTACTATGCACCAGGCACTGTGCTAGGTGCTTGGCAATTATTATCTCACTTAATCCTCACAACTCTGGGAAGTGGGTGTTATTATTATCCTCATTTTGCAATGAGGAAATTGAGGCAAACAGAAGGGAATTGAATTACCCTGAATTATGTAGCTGGTAAGTGTCTGAGGTTATATTTGAGCTCATGTTTTCATGTTGTCAGGCCCAACAATGTATCCACTGTATCAAGTGCCACAGTGGATAGACTGTTGGATGGAGAGTCAGATCTTCCAAAGACAAATCTTCCCTTAGTTACTTATTACTTGTGTGACCCTTTGAAAGTCACTTAACCTCTATAAGCCTCAGTTTCCTCATCTGAAAAATGAGGACAATAACAACTGTCTTCAAGAATTGTTAACAAGATTAAATGAGATGAGTTGTGTAAAGTACTTGCAAACATTAAATTGCTGCCTAAATAAAAATTACTATTACTAAATTATTATTCATCGAGCATTATTTAACTTTTATATAGTTGTTGAGTCATTTCAGTTGTACCTGACTCTATGACAACATTCGGAGTTTTCTTGGCAAAGATTATTTCTTTTTTTTTCTTTTTTTTTTTGGAGGGCAATTAGGGTTATGTGACTTGCCCAAGGTCACATGGCTAGTTTTTGTGTTAAGTGTCTGAGAACGGATATGAACTCAGGTCCTCCTGACTCCAGGGCCGGTGCTCTATTTACTGCACCACCTACCCACCCCCAAACATTATTTCTTGGTAAGCCTATGTCCCTGCTTTTCTATGGGATAAGATCAAGATTTCCGTTGCCAAATGCCCACTGTTACCTTAAGTCCTTTCATGGAAGTTGGGATCACTTTACTTATATCAGTGAAGATCCAGCCTGAGCAATATCCGAACTAAGTTTTTATATTTTCCATAAGGAATATTTGGGTGGGGACAACAGGAACCAATGAAATACATTTTTTGGTGAAAAGCAACAATAACAACAAGGATAAATTTTGTAGTTATATTACATATTATTCTGTTGGCATTATATGTACATATATATGCTTAATGCTATGTAAATAATAATAATTTTAATAATAATGTTATGCTATGTAATATTTATAAAATTACACAATGTTATATAAATAAAAGGGCAGCTAGGTGGTGCAGTAGATAGAGTGCTAAGCTTGGAGTCATGAGGACCTGATTTCAAATTCGGTCTGTGTGCAACCCTGGCAAGCCATATAATCCTGTTTGCCTTGGTTTTCTCATCTTTAAAATGAGCTGGAAAAGGAAATGGCAAACCTCCTCAGTATCTTTGCCAAGAAAACCCCAAATGTGGCCCTGAAGAGTTGCGCCTGATAGAAATGACTATACAAAAAATTAACTTCAACTAAGCTAATCCTCACAAAATAGACAATTGACTTATAATATTCTTATAAAGAAACTTTAGATGAAAGATGATGCTAATAAAGTGAGCACAATAGAATAAGAAAATGACAGAGTTGATAATTCTTTTAGTATGAGCTCTTCAGTAGCCATATTATGAGGTAATAAATAAACAATGGTTGTATTATCAGGTATGACAAGAAGTTGGACAAAAAGTGTGGAATCATTGATAATTATTTTCAATATAAATTTACATTCACTAACAAAAATGATGAATGATACTGTAAGTATATATTGCACTTTTAGATATTAGTAATTAGTAATGACTGTGAAATCATGACCATTATGAAAACATTTATATTATGTTTTTATTGCTAAAATTATGTAAGTATATTCCTTATAAAACTCACATCTGCATCTAGGGGTACAATAACAAAACCTTGGAAGTAGAATTTTCAAATGCATTTAAAAGAAAAAAGCTTTAGTGGAATTTGAATCAATTTGTTAAAAAAGATATAAAAATACAATACCAACTGATTATTTTGCAAGAACAACAGACAGATGTTAGAGAAGATGCAATTTACCTTCTTGCATTTCAACAAAAAATGATTAATAGATAGGACTGAAAAATGGTATTATTCAGTAAGGACAGCCAGGCATGCACTTCACTGATTTTAAGATGGAAGGAACTTCAGACAGCATCTAGTATAATCCCTTTATTTTTTTCAAATGAGCAAACTGAGGCACAAGGAAGTGAAATGACTTGTCAAATATTACATAGGTTGCAAGCATCAGATTTCTCTGAGTTCTTTCTACAGTAATAATTCTATTTGAATCTTTGTATCATTAAGAGGTAACATTTTAATCTATAATAGTTATTAAATTCAAAAACCAAAATAAACTGAATCAGATGTTTTGGTCTCCATATCAGTTTTAAGCCCATATTTTGAGAAATAATTGTGAATATTCAATCAAGTTCATCTCTTCAAAATATTAAAATATTTAATAGAGTTATTGTTATTATTGATATCAATACTATATTAGTCAAAACAGTCTTGTAACACTAATAAGATTAAATTCTTTTAATATATTTCTTATTTTACCTTTATTTTGTCCTTTTATATATGTTTCTATATGTTTTGAAATGTTCATAATATATTGATAAAGTAGAAAATGTGAAATAAATAAACAATTTTACATATATTCTGGGTACTTCATTAATTAAATGCACCCTGCTGGCACCCAAAGTCTCTATGTGAGTTTTGTTCAAAGCTAGAAGAACTAATCTTCTGATATTGTATATGTAAATCCTGCTTCCTTGATTCTGCTGACACTAATAATATGTAAAACAGGTCATAATCTCGTTTTCTGTGTAAAATTTTGTGGGAAAATGGTCTATTTGTATTTCCATAGTAAGTATATACAATTCTATTTAGTGTTAGCAGAAAAAAAGTTTTTGGGGAAAAGCATATTTCTAAGATTTCTCCATCTTTATTAAATTATAATCTTTACTAATACACTGTTATAAGATGCTTGAATTGGTCTTTTTAAAGGATTTTCCATTCTATTTTTTTTAGTTGATGGAAATGACAGCTTATATTTGTATCTACCCCTTTTGGCATCCATTCACACATCCATGCATCCAACCAATCAAAACCTACCAATCAACAAATATTTATTAAGAACTTCCTATGTGTCAGACACTATGCTAAGTGTTGGGGATAGAAAGCCAAAAATGAAAGAGTCCCTTCTCTCAAGGAACTTACATTCTAATGTGAGAGGGAGGGGGAAGCAACATATAAATAAATAGTGGATAAAATATCGGATTTGGAGTCAGGAGGAAGTTTGCTAAAATCTTGCCTCAGATATATCCAAAATGTGTGATTTTGGGCAAGTAACTTAACCTCTCTCAGGCTCAGTTTCCTTATGTGTAAAATGAGGCTATTGCACAGTCCTACACAGTCCCAACTAGATCTAAAATTTATGAATGCATGCTCCCTAGTATATAGCTATTGAGAAAATGGAAGGCATCTGAAGAGGAGAAGGCTCTAACAAAAGCATTGTCTGCCAATGTTCTATCAAAAAAGAAATATATATATATATATGAAAACGCTCCAAAATCTAAGGTAATTGTTCAATATATTATGAGATGATGAAATTCTAGTAGAGATTAATATTTTAGACACCAGTGGAAGTTCATTATCATGGAATTTAATCTATATTTTAACAGACCATCCTATTAGAAGAGGTATTCTTAATTTGGGGTCCATGAGCATTTTAAAAAATAATTACTATAACTATACTAAAACATAGTTTTTCACTTGAAATTTAATGTATCTTATTATATATATATATATATATTTATTTTAATTCATTTTATTATTTTATTTTTTAGTTTATATCAATTCATTTCCACAGTATTTTGTTACAAATTTTCTCCCCACTTTCCCCTACCCACAACCCCAAAACAGCGATCCCACTGAATATCCCCTCCCCCAATCTGCTTCCTCCCATGTCTTCCCCCATATCCCTTCCAACTTCCCAGTAAGTCATGGTGGATCTCTATGCCCCAGTGCCTGTATATCTTATTTGCTAGTTACATGTAAAATAATAATAATAATAATAATATTATATTTTACAATTTTATTTTAAAACTTTGAATTCCAGATTCTTTCCCTTCTTCCCTCATCACCCACCCTTACTGGGAAGACAAGCAATTCAATATAGGTTTTACATGTGTAGATATGCAAAATATTTCCATAGTGGATATATTGTGAAAGACTGAATATATTTCCCTCCATCCTATCCCACCCCCACTTGTTCTATTCTCTACTCTGATCCTGTCCCTTTTCAAAAATGGGTCCTTCCAACTTCCTTCCCCCACAGCCTGCACTCCCTTCCATCATCCCCCCTCTCATCCCCTTCCCCCCTACTCTCCTGTAGGGTGAGATACCCTATTTAGTGTGTATGTCATTCCATCCCTAAGCCAAACTCAATAAGAATAAGGTTGATTCATTCTGTTTTGCCTTCCTGTTCTTCCCCCCATTGTAACAGTTTTCCCTTGCCTCTTCTATATGAGACAATTTACCCCATTCTGTCTCTTCCCATCTCCTCTCATTATACTCCTCTTTCGCCTTTTAATTTCATCAAAAAATTAAGTATAATCCCTTCCTATTAAATTGGCCTTGTACCCTCTGTCTATGTATACTTGTCCACATATATACACACACTCACATATGTATTCATATGCTCATATATGTTCCTATATAGACATATGTATGTGTATACATATATATGTATGTATACATATATACACACATATATATGTGTGTATATATATATACATATATATGTGTGTATACACACACATTTCTATTCCCTTCAACTACTCTCATATTGAGAAAAGTTTCATAAGTTACAATTATTGTTTTTCCATGTTGGGATGTAAATAATTTAACTTTGAGAAGTTCCTTATAATTTCTTTTCCCTGTTTATCTTCTCATGTTTCTCTTGATTCTTGTATCTGAATGTTGAATTTTCTATTCAATTCTGTTTTTTTCATCAAGAATGTGTGAAAGTCCTCTATTCCATTGAATGACCATATTTTGTGCTGAAACATGAAAATCAGTTCTGCTGGGTAGGTGATTCTTGGTTTTAGTGCCAGCTCCTTTGACCTCCAAGAATATCATATTCCAAGCCCTTCAGTCCCTCAGTGTAGAAGCTGCCAGATCCTGTGTTATCCTGATTGTGTTTCCATAATATTAAAATTGTTTCTTCCTGGATGCTTGTAATATTTTCTCCTTGATCTGGGAACTCTGGAACCTGGCTACAATATTCCTAGAAGTTTTCTTTTTGGGATCTTTTTCAGGAGGTGACCAGTGGATTCTTTCAACCTTTATTTTACCTTCTGGTTCTAAAACATCAGGGCAATTTTCCTTGAGAATTTCTTGAAGGATGATTTCTAGTTTCCTCTTTTTATCATGGCTTTCAGGTAGTCCAATAATTTTCAAATTATCTCTCATGGATCCATTTTCCAGGTCAATGGTTTTCCCAATGAGATATTTCACATTGCCTTCTATTTTTTTTTCATTTCTTTGGATCTGTTTAATAGAATCTTGATTTCTCATAAAGTCACTACGTTCCATTTGCTCCAGTCTAATTGTGAAGGAAGGATTCTCTTCAGTGAGCTTTTGAGATTCTTTTTCCATCTGGCAAATTTGACTTTTTAGGGCATTTTTCTCCTCATTGGCTTTTTGAGCCTCTTTTGCCATTTGAGTTAGTTTGTTTTTAAGGTGTTATTTCTTCAGCATTTTTGGGAGTCTCCCTTTGCAAGCTGTTGACTCATTTTTCATGGTTTTCTTGCATCACTCTCATTTCTCTTGGCAATATTTCCTCTACTTCTCTTAATTGATTTTCAAAATCCTCTTTGAGCTCTTCCATGGCCTGTGACAAATTCATATTTTTCTTGGTATCTTTGGATGTAGGAGCTTTGGCTTTGTTATCTTTTCCCGGTTGTATGTTTTGATCTTCCTTGTCACCAAAACAGAAAAGGTCTTTTGCATGACCAAAGGAGAGGTATTTCTCCTCCCTTGGTCTGTGCTCTGATCTGTGAATGGCCACAAGCAATCTTTTTTGCCTTGGAACTGTTAGGAAATTTCCCTCTCCACTGCTGCCACAAGCTCCGTGACAACAGCACTCTTCCTCACCCAAAGATCATCACCCAGGAGTGTAACCGAGATCCATTCATGGGCAAAATGAGAGAATCCTGCCACAGTGCCAGAAAAGAGATACATGTAACTCCCCTCTGATCAGTTGCTAGTTCCCCCCCAGTTTCTGCTGCCACTACTCCTGCTGCTGCTGCTGCTGCCTGACCATGGTCCTCTCTCAACCAGATCCAACAGATCTTTCCTACTGAACTTCTAAGTTGTCTTTGGTGTTTGGGGCTTAAGTCTGGAAACTGCCACAGATGCCAGTGATTCAGTGCCCTGAGGCCTGCTTCAGGTTTGCTGAGACCCATCTCTGTTGTCATGGCCGGCACTGGACTGTGCTCTTTTCTCAGACTGGTGCAAAAAGACCTTTCCTGTCAACCTTCCAGGTTATCTCGGGCTAGAAATTAGTTTCATGCTGTCATTTTATGGGTTCTGCTGTTGTAGAATTTGTTTAGTCATTTTTACAGGTATTTGGAGGGATTTGTGAGAGAGGTCAAACAAGTCCCTGCTTTTACTCCTCCATCTTGGCTCTACTCCCTATATGTATTTTAAGAACAGTATTTTGAGAAGGGATCCATAGGTTTCTGCACACTGTCAAAAGGGGTCCATGATATATACACAAAAAAGACTTTGAAACCTGTGTTGGAGTGCCAAAACACTAAAGGAACTCATACCTCTGGGCAGAAGATGTGACATTTGAAAATGACTTCTGGGATAATATTCTCTAAGAGTCATTTATATTAGTTTCTTGGCAGAGAGAACAATCACAGTAGAGGCAATTGGAAGTGTTCAGATTAAAGTTCAAAAGAAGATAATAATAAAAAAACTAACCTAGAGACAAAATGACTACAGAAACTTCACAAAATTTTTTTAAATAGTTAAACACGGTCCAGGCCTGTGCTAGAGCATTGAGTGGGCAAAGTGAACTTGTTGGCTTTCTAAAAGAATTCATTTTCCATCCTAAATCTCATGGAATAAAACTGATATCTTATAGCTACATACAGGAACCTTTTGCAATGTGTTCTCCTTGAATTTTCTAACTTTGGAATATGGCTATGATCCATACATCACTTTGGCCCTGGAAGATGTAAGTAACACAATCTGCATTTGACTGAAAAGTATAGCATTATCTCCTCCAGTGCTAATAAGATGATTACTTTTTTCCCTTGTTCTATGTCATTGAGCTCTGTTCTCTTAACATAAATGACCAGAGTAGAGATACCGTGAAAATGCCAGTAACTAAAAGCAGGTTTACAGGTTTAAAAAAATGATTCTCCTTATTTTCTTCCTAGCATATAACTTTTGACAATGATGATCTCTTAAAAATAAATCTGTGCACTGGAGAAGTGATGAAATAGTATTTTATTATTATAATCAGATTTACAATGGGGGCAGTTTCTGCCCCAGTTCTCAGAGAGATTGAAAATAGAATTTAACTGGAGATATCATGAAACAAATTCCTAAGCAGAAATAGTTTAAAATTCATTCCCTTGTTAAATGAAGGAGAAAAAATGATACTTTATCCTGTTTTATTTTCTAGATAAATCTATACCTTGTTGTTCAGGTATCAAATCTTTCTCTTGGACAAAGGAACGTATCGAATGTCAACTAGATACTGACTACATTTCCAAGAACATTATAAGCTGCTTTAAGTGGTGGATTGTGTGATCATTCACTATATACTATTTAGTGTACCAGGGCATTAGGAAAAATTCATCTAAAACACTTGAAAAGCTTAAGATGGATATTGATATGCAAATCAAATTTCATTTTGAAGACTCTTGACATAACTCAAAAATATTCTGGCTTTAAACATTTTTATTAGCTTTTTCATTCAGTAGGTAAATAAAATTTCAGGACTGTTCTTGTTAGGCAACCTAACTTTCAAAGAAAAGACAGTTATTCTCATTCCAGAGACCTACCAAAATTCAAGTTGTCAAAAGAGAGAATTATTGTATTATGTTTGTCAAAATGCATGATCCCTTTAGAATGGTTTGAGTTGTTGACAAAGTAAAATTTCTATGGCAGAAGGCTTTAATGGATCTGACTGAACTTATTTAGTCAACAGAGTAGATCAAGGTTTTGACAAAATCATTTTGTTTACACAATGCTTTCTAGTTAATGATGGAATATTTTTTTTCTTCCTCTGAAGTCGTTTGTAAATCTTCCAGGAAGGTTTTATTTATTTTGAAAACAATTATTCCAGTACAGTGAAACTTACTTAAATATCTGATCAAAGAACAAATCTTTAAAAGAAGAATATATTCTATGTAACTATTGCCAGAAATCTTGCATTTATTCAAACCCTTTTAAAACTAGTGTTTGATGGGACAACAAACATACAACATGAAGCAAAACACAAGAGACTACACAGTGACTAGTCAGTCCTTTCCACCCCAACCTTCTGCTGGGTAGGGGGAAGGTATGTCTTCCCCTGAGCATTTGTGAATCTTTAGGCAACAAAGGGAAATGAAAGTGTGGTGTGGAAGAAACTCAAGGACACCATAATGAAAACTGCCAGTGGTCATGCTGTTTAGAACTCTGGGAGTATTTTTTAAGGTAAAAAAAGCATGTTGAGTCTCTGGATATTCTAGGTTTAAGTTTGTAGTGTATACTAAGTACATTCACTGATTCAGCTTGACTGAGTCTCACAAAGAGTTTCTATAATGCTGGAATAAGATCATCTGGTCCCCAAGTTGAGGATTTCTCCCCAGAATCAGCACGTGGAGGTAATAAGGGTCTGACTTTCTTTCTTCAAGCCTTAGGACATGTGTCTGTAAAGCAGATGGCTGCATATAGCTTGTAACATACTGAAAAGTCAGGCCTTAGTAGTAGCTGTTCAGTGCCCTAGGCAAGTATCTAAGACTATAAGGAGAAGGGAAGGTGCTGATCTTCACTGAAAGAAGGAATTTTCTTATCTTTTCTTATCTAGAAGTTGCTTGCCAATAAAAATCACATATCATTTTCTATTCCTATCCACCTCCAGACAGAGATTAGGTTAGGAAATAGCTTTCTTGCACCTGTACAATGAATGAGCTGGTAGCTAAAAGCTAAACTACTGGTCTTCATGTATTTGGAAGCAAGCTGGTAGCAAGCCTCCAACAAACATTACCTGGGGTTTGTTATAAATAAAAACCTCTATTAACTACTCAAAGCATATTCCCTTCATATTCCCATGAAGCACTGGAAAGGGAGGGGGAGATGGCAGTGGGAATAGTGGTAAGTAGGTTACATTCTATAAAACATTATTGTTGTTCCACGTTATCTAGAAATTCACAACATTTTGGAAGTCCCATTCTAGAAAGAACATTGATAAAATGGCAATATTTCAAAGGAAGCAGACCAAGGTGATGGAGAACTCTCAGATCAGATCATACAAAGATTAATTAGAGGATGTTGGGGTTGAAGAAGAGATAGGCATTTTATAGAAACTCCCTCCCCATCATCTCCCTAGGACTTGAGTATTAAAAATGTACTAGAACTATATTCTTATTTAGGGGAAACGGTGCTTATTTTTAAAGTGAACATTTTGGAAGTATACTTCAACACAATTAAAACATACACACAAAGGGAGGGAGGGAGGATGGGAGAGAGACAGAGAGACACAGAGAGAGAGAGAGAGACAGAGAGAGAGACAGAGACAGAGACAGAGACAGACAGAGAGAGACAGAGACAGAGAGACAGAGAGAGACAGAGACAGAGATAGAGACAGAGAGACAGAGAGAGAGAGAGAATATACAATATACAATATACAACACAATATACAATACAAATATACAATGCTTCAATAGGCATGGCAGACTCTTCCAGAAATAATGAAACTGAGTTCCTGGTTCTGCCATACATTGCATATTCCAGTATATTTGAATATGCTGTGTATTTGTTCACCTGTATAAAAATGCTAGCTTCCCAGAACATTGCACTTGCCTTTCCCTGTTAGGTTTTAATTGTAAATTACAGAAAATGAGAACAATTGCCTCTAGTTCTTTTCTGGGAAATAGTCACCTTGCTTTACCAGTGACAATTTTATTTAAATTTAGTTCAATCTTCTACTCTATGAAGGTGTTGGTTGCCTGATTAACAGGTAGAAGACAACGTGTGAAAGTTAATTTGCTATCTGATAGTTTAAAAGCAGTCACATGAAACATACATGTGAGCAAAGATCAAAGTCCTTGTTGGAAATGGACATTTTTGACTTAAGAAATTGAAAGGATGTACTTCAATATAAGTAAATATAGATATCATATTTTTAAAAAGGAATTGTAAAAATGTGGCAAAATTAAGAAGAGACAGAGGGCTATAGGAAAAAAGAACAGTGATTTAAAAATCCCATTTTGCCTTATTTTTTACTTGTAACAGAATGGTACCGATGGTGGGATAGGGAATGAGGCAGAGACAGTAAAGATATGGGCAAAACTGAACTGTAGCATCCTAGATTTGGAATGGAAAGGGCTTTATAAGTCCTCTTGACCAACCCCTTTCTATATTACGATTGAGGAAACTAAAGGTCAGATAAATTAAAACATTTATACAAATAGGTGAAGGGGCTGGGATTTTGTCAGCATGAAAAACATACATTTTGGTAAATCCATAAACCCAGCAGGAAGCTAAGTCGTACAGTGCATAAAGTGATGTACTTGAACTCAGTAAGCCCTGGCCCAAATCTTTCCTCAGACATTGTATTGCCTGTGGTCCTGAGCACTTGTTCATTTAATTTCTTTGGGCCCTATTTCTTCATCTGTAAAAGGGAGGCGTTAGTAATAGCCCACACCCCACAAGATTATTTTTAGGATCATGTGACATAATATATTTAAAGTCCTTTGCAAACTTCAAAGCACTAGATAAATGTTAGCTGCTTTCATTATTTTTATTATTAATTATTTCTAGTAGTAGAGAAATATGAGAGACTTGCCTAAGGCTCATTTTGACCTGACTGCATCATATAGCTTATAAATCCCAGATAAAATATTTTGACTCCAATGCCAGTATTCTATCCATTATCCCATGTTTCTGCTATGTATTATACGAGCAAAGGTAGCAACCATCAAATGGGATTTTTTTTTCAGTAGTTAATTAACTAAAATGCAAATAGAAAGTGAATTTCCATATTCAGGGCTACCAGTAACATTGGTGCTAGTCATTAAAGTTGTCACTTCCAATAATATAAATATGGGAGTGAAAGAAAAAGGATATTTCACTCTGTATCCACTCTTTCTCTTTTCCTTGGTCCAATCTCAAGTGGAAGAAAGAAGTGAAAATGAATAGAGGATATGCAAATTGATGTAGCAAGAATTGCTACCATTCTGCTAGAATATTAAAAGTTTAGGAAGAATAATTATTATAATTTTAGATAATTTAGTAGAGTGATAGATTGTTTCATATTTATTCATAATTTTAAAGGAAAGATTCGAGCAGTTATATAGGCCTACCTCATCTGAAGTTGTGTGTCTGGTTCCACTCTGATTCATGCTTTGACCTGAGGCAAGCAATTTAATGTCTCTGGGCTGTCATTACCCAATCTGCAAAATTGAGATAATAATTCCCCCTCCTTTCATCACAGGAAAACTGTGAAGATTAATGAGCTACTCATTACACGATGCTTGAAGCTTCTTGGCTGAAATATAAGCCTACATACCTAGAAAGTATTATTGCTACTCTGTTAGTGTCAACAAATTTATTTAGCTAGCATATTGAAGGCAACTGTGGTAATTGGTTCTTTTTGAAAAGTAAGATCTGGTCATTTCTGAAAGGATGTTATCACTTGTTTTCATTTTCTAAAGACTGAAAAAACCCAGGGATTCTATAAGGGTGATTAGCCTTTTGTAAAAGATATCTGTGAGTTGATTGAGCAAATATGGGTAGAATGAGTGTGAACACTAATCCAAGGTGAGGATTAAGGTGGAAAAAGAGTTGCCAGTGCCCACTTAGAATAGTCTCCCTTGTCTCTTTCCACTAAATCATCCCCTTTTTTTCTATCAAAAAATACATCAAAGTTTAAAGTTCTTCATAAAACCTGCCTGCAAACCACAACTAAAAGCTTCATTCATTAGATCACAGACTGAAGTTTCTAGAATCCCAGGGTTGAAAGCCCTCTAAAATGGAATTCAGAGATCACCTACTGAAACTTCTTACCTGAAGAATAAACCTCCTTTACAACATACTCAATAGGAGGTATCCTAGAATCTTTGCAAACAACTCGAGTGAGAGAAAATCCAGCAGTAAATAACTGTATATTATTGCTTTTCATTAGTTTTTCCATTTTTTTAAAGTTCTTTGGAATTTTTTTTTTTACTTTTTGGAGGGCAATTGGGGTTGACTTGCCCAAGGTCACATGGCTATTTTTTTGTGTTGTGTCTGAGGTCGGATCTGAACCCAGGTCCTTCTGACTCCAGGGCTGGTGCTCTATTCACTGCACCACCTAGCTGCCCCTGGAAGTTTTTTATCATATATTGGGCCACAAGTCATAAGAGAGGGGACTGTGATTGCTATTTTTTGTATCTTCCATTCCATACAGTGTCTTATTAGCAGAGTCAACTCTAAGTGGAATTGGGAAGGCAAAGTTTATCTTGAATGCTCTTTTCTTCCCTCTCTGGGTACTAAGAGAGGGTATTAGGTGTGGGACTCTCAGTGGTCTTTTTCTGGCATGAGATCCTAATGGATATCTAGGGTCTTGACTGGGGTATTCCATGTAGGTCTGTTGCTATGAAGGTCTGTTCTGTGATGATGGGAATACAGGTTGAAAGCTAGAGGGAATCTCTAAGGTAATATAGTCCAGAATCCTCATTTTAAAAATAGAGAAACAGTCTAAGAAAGGTTAACTGTTTTTTATGAGGTCCCATAGCTAGCAAGTGGAAGGGTCAAGATTTAAACTCAGGTTCCTTTGGCTCCACACCAATTGTAATTTCCACTTTATATACCACGTTGGTCATGGGCTATTATGTTTAGCATCTTACAGTATTCCTTGAACATTCAAACCTACACTTACTGTAGAGACATCAGATTGCCCCTTACTCATCCAGCAAACATTTATTTATCCTATATCTTTACATACTTGTTTAGTAATTAATTTGAATATTTCAAAAGATTTGTGATTTCAGTACTGTTGGGATTCCTTCCACAAACAGTATAAATCTCTGCACTGCAGTAAATGGTTTCATGGGTTTCTATACATCAGAACTTCATGCCCTGGCCTATTATCCTTTGCAAACCCAGCTAGTATAATCCTGAGATAATAATCAGTCACTCTACCCACCTAGGTCTTTACAGGTTGGTAGGATCGGGCATACTGTGTACTCCTCTACCCAGCTACAGTTTCATGCTAAAATGAGAAATTGAGGTAAAATTTCTGTGGAGGATTAATCCAAAATTAGTCTTTCAACTTCTTATTTTGAAAATAATTTGAGACAGTTGAGAAAGCTTTAAAAATCTTAAAAGTACAATTGGAAACAATAGTAATGAAGAAAGCAAAAGTCAGTTACAAAGAGCAGAAAAATAGAAGAAATTTGATGGGGAGAAGCAAGGGAATGGTAGTTTTCTTCAAGTATTTGAAGGACAATAATAAGAAAAAGAAAGATTTATTAACCTGGACCACTGAGATCAGACCTAGGAATAATGGATGGCTGTTTTAGAAGGGCAGATTTCCATTCAATATCAGAAAACAAAACTGTCTCACTACAATTAATGACATCTGTAAGTGCCTCAGGAGGTAGTGGAGGGCCTCAAGTACAGCCTGGATGATTACTTGAGTGGGATGTGGTGGACAGGATTCATATATTGATATGATTTGGACAAAATGATCTCTGATTTCCTTTCTAATACTTAGTCTCTGTGATTCTTTTCATCATAGTATTGATAACTATTTGGAATCATTTAATTACTGCAATTACACATGAATTTAACTTTGAGCTTCCTGGAAGCTAAGACAAAAAGGGACATATATTCATTTATCATGTTCTTATTTGGTAAACATGCATACAGGTTCATTAGAAGATTTTTTTATTGTACAAATGCTGAATTATAGGAGGAATTTGTTTCATGGGTTTTTATATAAGGGGCTATAAGTAAAAGAATACATACTTTCTTCAGTAGCAGTTTTCCAGGTGGCAATACTATTTTTTCAAATAAATGTTTCTTATATTGACCTTCCATAAAGCAAAACATTCAATCATAACTCAGTGGAGATATTTCTGGAGTGAAGTAATATGGTCTAGGTATGCTACATTATGATTATATCCCTTAATACAGGTATAAAATTTAAAGACCTGATAGGAATAGATCATTGAAGTATCCATTAAACTGACTCTTTTAAATATCAGGTGTCTTAAGTAAGCTTTTGGCAGGTGTTAGGTATCATTAGAGGCATGGTTAAATTCTCTTATGAGTAACTCAAGTGCAGGTGATATTTCACTGATAAAAAAGTAATCAATATAATTCAGACACTTGTGAAAGAAAGACTTATATTTAGTTAGGAAGCAACAATTTTCCCTGAAGCAGAGACAGGAAGTTGTATTACCAGGCAACTCAAACAACCACTATAACTTTGGCTACCATCTCTTCTTAGACCCCTTGTACTTCAGGATACTAAACTTATCAGCCTTGGGAATAGCAATCCCTTGCAGATCAGCAGCACTGAGTCCAGCCTGAACTGTGGAGAGAGAACTTATTGTTGAAATGCAACATTCCTTACCACTACCAACACCAACTGGTACAGTCAGGTTACAGCAACACCCTTACTTTGTTTTTACCTCCCAAACTATTTCTTCAAACCATCATTTGAGGCAGCAAATTTATGTAAGCCATAAGCAGACAGCCTGATTTTTAACACACTTACAAATAAAAATTATGCGATCTTCCTGATTAAAACACCTGAGCTTAAAGAACTTATTAAAAGGAAATTGTAAGTTACTCCAATAGATAAAATGATATTACCACCAATGGTATAGATGCTTTATAAGGATAGGGTTTAACCCAAGAGCAGAAACATCTCTCATTTGTCAAGTCAGTTTCTACTTTAAAGGTCTTTAAACTGATGGAGAAAACTGTGTAGTATGATCAGGGAGATAGTAAATATGTAGGAAGAAGACTGGTGATAGAGATTTCCAGTAATTCACAAGAGACAAATTCCAAAAAAGGAGTGACTCATAAAATCCAAGGCTGGAAAATACTATGAAAAATAGCAAGGCGAACAGAGCTTCAGTTTAAGGAGATGAATCTGAACTCAAAGGTCTCACTAATATCTGGTTAGAAAGGACTAATGAATGGAATATGGCATGGAAAAAATATACTTTATTCGAAAGTGGAGCTTTCACTAACATGGACTAAATCTCCATTTGCCTATAACCAGGGTAGGGGAATTTACTTTCCACTTACCATCCCAATGTCTCATCCAATGGCGTTTTGAAGATAGAGGTTCTTTGAGCCTCTCTAGGGAATAAGTTGTTCCCTCCTACAAGCAACTGCATCATAGTGAGATTATCCTTTGTGCTACCATTTCTTTTCACTCCTTTCCCACCCCTATCAACTATCCTCTACATTGGTGAATCTTTCCAATGCTCCACTGGTTCCCCCCAAAAGATATACAAAAACAGATGGCACAAAACTTGTTTTTGCTAGCTATTTTTGTTTAGTTTTTTTTCTCACTCTTTGTGACCCCATTTAGAATTTTCTTGGCAAAGATATCAGAGTGGTCTGGTTTGTTATTTCCTTCTTCAGCTCATTTTACAGATGAGGAAACTGAGGCAAACAGGGGTAAGTGACTTGCCCAGGATCACACTAGTAGGGGTCTGAAAACAGATTTGACCCCAAAAAGATGAGCCTTCCTGAGTACAGATCTGGCATTCTATCCACTGCACCACTTACCTGCCTTTGTCAGACCTGTCCAAAATAAACAAAATAGACAAAAGGAAAAGTAGTGTATTATATATTAAGAAAGTACACGCTTATGTGAGGAAATCTAGGAACCAGAGTGAGAATTCTGGTAGGGAGTATATAGGTAAAGATCAGTGGTAGGAGAAATAGAGAAACAGAGAATGTGCTCAGAGCACACTTTAGGGCCCCTGAATAAAAAGGAGAAAATAAATCAGGATAATAGAAAGAAGATCTTGAACTTGTCACTAAGGCAAGATCTATTATTGATGAGTGACTTCAATTATTTGGACATCTGCAGGAGTGCTCTCTGTCAAAAGCAGAATAGCTAATAACCCCTTTTCTTGCCTTCAGGATAGGTTCAATGTTCCAAAATTTGGAAGAAGTCACAAGGGAAACTACTCTTTTGAACAATATGCCAACCAATAAGGAGGAATTTGTTGCCCAGGGAAGTAAACATGGGAACATAGTTAGGATGTGACTGTGCTATTTGAAAACCAGAGAGAAAATAGGATAAAATGTAGTTATTATCTGATACTAAACTTAGATTTGGGGAGAATAGATTTCAAAGGGCTCAGAGAAAGAATATGTAGGGTTTCACAGCTTAACATTTTTGGGAAAAAGTCAATTGAGAGGGGAGCTCTCTGTTTTAATGTTCTGAAAGTAAAACCATGATAAGGTAAATAAGAACAAGAAAAAATTTTCTAAAGCACACAGTGAGAATGCATAGGGAACTTATTGATAGATTTTTTTAAAAAGAAACAAATGTTATTAATGTTTTTTGTTTTTATAATGCAAAATCCCCCCTGTAACCTTTTTTCTTACCCTTTCCAGATAATTATTCTATATAACAAATGATACTTTTAAAAAGAAAGAAGAGAAAAAATAAGATTAAGAAGATTAAGAAAGATTAATAAGAGAAAAAATAATTAGCAAAATTGATCAATACATTGAAACTACCTGAAAAAGGTAAGCAACGTTCCACACCAATGTATCTCTTACCTTTACAAAGGAGGAAGACAGAAGTATCTTCTCATATCTCTTCTTTGTGATCAACCTTGTTCTTTTTAAGTTTTTATCGCTATTTTTTTGTGCCTGTGATAGTTTCTTTTTTTTATTTTCATAATGAAAAATTATAATATATATATATAAAATTATAAACAATTTTCTTGGATCTTCTTACCTTGTTCATTACAGTTTCATATAAATCTACTATGGTTCTCAATATAAATCATATTTTTTATTTCCCTTAGCATAGTAATTAATATTCCATTATGTTTATGTACCACAATTGGTTGAACCAATGGCTACTAGCCATTCCCTGAGATGGATATTTACTTAGTTTTTCATTTTGTGACCACAACATGGTGCTATAAATGTTATTATCATATTTAGGGACTTTTTAATGGTTATATAGGTATATGGGTATTAGTCATATCTCTGGGGGATTTTTTCTTCACTTTATATAATTGCAAGTTTCCTTCCAAAACAGTTGTACTACTTCACTGCTCTATTAACAATGAGCTAGTGTGCCTCTCTTGCCACATACTGTCCAGTACTGATTATTCCCATATTTGGTCATTTTTGTCAATTTTCAGGATGTGATTTGAGATTGTAAGGTTGATTTGATTTGCATTTCTTATAAGTGAATCAGAGAATACTTTATACAGTTAAAAATAACTTGTATTTCTTTTTTAACCTTTTTAAATTTTAGACTAGTATAGTAAAAATTATATACATAAGAAAAGAAGCATATTATAAACTTAAATACTATAACAAATATGAAATAAGAAATGAAAAAAATGTCAAGTGCATAGCAGAATGTAAAAGAGGATTCAAAATATATACGAATATATTTCCATATCAAGAAAGCCTATATATTAAATATTGCTCCTTGTGTTGAAAGCATCCATCTTCTCTTGCTCCTTGTAGCTTTTCTTTTGTTCTCTATACTTTTTTACTTTGTTCTTTTTTCTTTTTCCCACTTCTTTACCCCACCATTCCCCAAGCTACAATTAAACATAGATATGTGTGTATATGTATGTATGTATGTATATATACCCATATATATGTACATAAATGCATATACACACATACATACACATTTACCCACACCCACATATACATACATATATACATACTTATACATGTGAAGATACATACATACTTACATATATAAACAAATACTTTCCCTAAGATATTCTATTCCTAATTGTTGCTTCCATATTGGTGTGTGTGTCTCTTATTTCCTATTCCTCCTGACTCCTCTACTTTACTTCTACTAGCTACCTTGCCCCCCCCCCATTACTTAACCTACCCCCACATTGGTCCCTCTGTTTCCCATAAATCTAAACGCCCTTTTATACACTCCTTTGACCTATTCCCTCATCCTCCCCTCTAAAGATCCTTCCACTATTCTATCCCCCTCCATATTCCCTTAGCATGTTATTTCTTTCTAAATTTAGATTTATGTACTCTTCTAGATGTATATGTATAGTTACCTCCTAAATTCATTCCTGATGAAAGTAAGCTTCTAGAACTAACAGCCCTCTTTCCTCCATCTAATTCTTCTGTATTGGTTCTTCCTCTCCCACCTTGTTTATATAAGATAATTACTCTTTTTAGCTGTTCCTGAATGGTTTTGCTTTTTAAAATCATATCATGCTCAAATCGTTCTTATGCACTACTTACAAACAATTACTAATAGAAATGTTAGACATACATTTTATATTTCCTCATATAAAAGATAAAAAGTCTGTCCTTTTTGAGTCCTTTGTCTTTGTCATGTACCTTATGTTTCTCTTGGCTCTTGTATATCAAATCTTCTATTAAGTTCAGATTTTTTTTTAAATGAAGACTTGAAAGTCTGACAATTCATTAAATGTACATTTGTTTTTACATTCAGAATTATACTTAGCTTTGTTGGGTATGATATTTTTATCTGGAGGCCCTGTTATCTTGCTCTTCAATATATAGTGTTCCTAGACCATGTTAGGTGAAAGATTATGCTTGGTTTTATAGCCCTTTGGGCACACTTCCAAGTATTCTACAGAATGGTTGAATCAGTTCACAACTCTACCAACAGCGCATCAATGTCTCATTTTTCCCACACCCCCTCCAACATTGGTCATTTTCCTTTTCTGTCCTATTAGCCAGTCTAATAGGTATGAGTTAGTACCTCAGAATTATTTAATTTGCAGTTCTCCCACCAGTAGTGAGCTAGAGCATTTTTTCATATGACTATAGCCAGCTTTGATTATTTCAGCTGAAAACTGAAGATTTATATATATTTATATGAGGATATATTTTGATCACTTATCAATTGGGGAATGGCTCTCATTTTTATGAATTTGACTCAGCTCTCTATATATTTGAGAAATGAGGCCTTTATCAGAAAAATTGTTCCAAAATAGTTTTCCCAGTTACTATTGCTAACTGTATTTCCCTCTATCCTATTGCTCCCTATTTATTCTATTCTCTCTCTCCTTTCACTCTGTACCTCCTCAAAAGTATTTTGATTCTGACTAACCCCTCTCCCAATCTGCCCTCCCTTCTATTACCTATCACTTTTCTTCTCCCCTTCTCCTTTCCCTCCTACTTTCTTGTAGGCTAAGATATATTTCTATGCCAAATTGAGTGCGTATGTTATTACCGATTTGTGCCAATTCTGATGAGAGTAAAGGTCATTCACTCCCTCTCACCTTTCCCCTCTTCTGCTCCATTGTAAAAGCTTTCACTTGCTTCTTTTATGTGAGATAATTTACCCCATTCTACCTTTCCCTCCTCTCTCACCCTGAGAAGGGTGACTTCTTTATGTGAAACAGGAATGAAGGACAAGATATTGAGAGAAGACATCTGAATCATGTAAAATGATTAGGATGGGAGGAGAGCAAATTTTCTACAAAAAGATGGGATAGCAATCTCATAACAGCAGTGTAAGGAAGGCTCAGTCAACCTTAAAGTACTCTTGGCCTCTGTCTTTGTATGTTCACACACAAATATACATCATTTTATGGTATATGTGTGTACATGTATGCATATGTATATATGCATATATAGATATATATCTCTATAGATGGATAAAATATCAAATAAGTTATTATATTCTAGAATACACTTAGTTTCTTGCTTGAGCCAATTTCCATTTCTATTGTGTTGCCCATTTGCATAGGTAAAGGGAATACTGATGAAATCACAGAGCAATCAAAAATATATGTGAAAGAGAAGAAATACATTGGTGTAGTGAATAGAGAGAGAGAGGACCAAAAAGTCCCTAGATTCAAATCTTGCCTCTGGTACATACTGGCTTTTTCCCTAAAGACTAGACACCTAACTTTTCCATGCCCTCAGGCAAGTCTATAAGAAAAGAAGATACACAATGTTTGCTGAACTGCATTAATGGAAGTAGTTTCCATACTGAGATATCACTATATTGTGCCATTGCAGGTACCTGACCCTCCTCCAACCTCATGTACAACAAACATTACCCCATGTTGTACTTTATAACCTCCCTGATAGGCAGATATATTCATTCTCCTTTCTCACTCACATGGTTGTGACAATTATATTAGGACTATTTCCTATTGAAGGTGGCCAAAGAGCTAAGTAGGTGTAAGGCAGGAGTAGAGATAGCCATGATAAAAGGGTAATAAGTTGGTGTTCACAGGTCACATATGGACAGTTAGTTACTTTTAAAGCCATCCCTTAATAATTTCCTCTGGAAGGAACTCATACTTTTAAAAGAAAGGCATTATCAATGTCAGTCTTCAAAATGTGAGCAAGGTTTCATAAAATGAATACAATTTTCTTCATACATTGGGTTCTACCAGTTCTAGAAGACCATTACAACAAGTGGGTGAAAAAAATGTACCATAGTTCTAAAAGGCCTTTATAGAAAGAAATCAAGACTAAAGGAAATATGCTATTTTATTTTTTATCTTGAAGAGGAACTTTGAAAAATCCCTGGATCAAATGCGCAAATAGGAAACTAGAAACTGTCATTTGTAATCTAAACATTTCAGAGCAGGTCTCCCTCCCCAACATGAATAGAGTAATCAGGTCAGGGATGTTATTAATCAATTTGAAGTGCACCTTGGAGTGGTTGTTAATAATAGCTAATAACACTGTGTGCCCAGCTCTTCAAAATGTAAAGTTCCAAGAAAGGTTAATAATGATAATCATCATGACAATAATACTTTTTCAATTACCTGGCACTTTTGTCTAAGGAGTTCAAAAAATTTTGGAAACATTAACTTATTAATAATGGCAACAGTCTGGGACCAGCAACAAAACTGCTATTTTTGTAGGGGAATAATGGACTCATGCAGTGGGCAGACAGAGAGGCTCAGGAACTTAGGATAGAAAAGACAGGTTAATATATAGTCTATGACACTTATTTGGCAAGAAATTAACCCTTTTGGTCCTCGGGTTCCTTCTTTCTTAAAATGAGAGATTTGAACAAGATGCCATATGAGATTGCTTTCATATCCATTCAACTACATTTACTAAGTGCCTACTACATTCTAGGCACTGTACTGAGCACTAAGTTGGGTAGAAGTGGCCCAACAATGGACATCTTTTGGCCTCCAATTTCTCTATGATCTCCCATTACTTTTCTCATCAACTTCAAGTATTCACATTTTAGCCCTTTGGCCCCTACAATTTCCACTGAGATGAATTTTATCCATGTGTTAGAATATATAGTTATGTCTTTTCTGATCCTGTAAGTTCCCCAAGGGAAGGTAAATGACCCTCTGAAAGGCATTTGTGGCATAAAGTTTGCTCTGTACAATGTAAGATAAATCAACCCATCAATTAAAAAGCACCTATTAAATGCTTATTCTGTCTCATACACTGTGCTAGACATCGAGGATACAAAGATCATAAATGGAATCATCCTTATTCAAAAATAGTTCTAATCTTAACAGGAGATGAAATGAATACAAATATAAATATATACAAAGAGAACGAAGACAAAGAAATACAAAAAAGTTGAATACTAGGTAGTATAAGAACATTACTACCAGTTAGGGGGAATCAAAAAGTTTTCACGTAGAAGGTGGTGCTTGAGTTTTATCTTGGAACTAATGAAGGGACTCCTCGAGTTAGATATGAGGAGATCATTCATCCCAGTCATAGAGAAGGCTGGTATAAAAAACTCACACAGATAGAAGATGGAATGCCATGTATGAGGACCAATGAGTAGGTCACTTTGACTGGATTGCAGAGTTCTGGAAGGTGAGACCAGAAGGTCTGAAGATGGGACTAAATGCAGAAATACACATAATATATGAACATATGAGTTCAAGTTCCTTCTTAGGGTTTATTTATTATATACTCAAACTAATGGGACCTGACCCTTATTAATTGCATTTTTAATGATAGTAAGGTGTTAAGAGTTGAGGTAATTCATATTCCTTACTCTTGGATCTGCCTGCCAGGATGATGTCAAATAATCTACTTTATTTTATTTTATGATTATAGTTGACACAATTTAATTGTTTTAGAAGTAATGATTAGCTTCCACCTCTCCCCCTGCTAAATAAATAGATGTGAATTTGGGCACTAAGACAAAGACAATGCTATAGGAGACAGAATAATAAACTCTCATAACTTTGGATAGATAGTCTATCCCTGATTCATCCATCATACATTCTTCTTGATTATCACTGTAGATAATCTAAGAGCTATCATACGATTATCTTTA
Organism: Gymnobelideus leadbeateri; assembly: GCA_011680675.1. Lineage (NCBI taxonomy): Eukaryota > Metazoa > Chordata > Mammalia > Diprotodontia > Petauridae > Gymnobelideus > Gymnobelideus leadbeateri. Next base: position 179,690 of record WOXC01001140.1, read on the forward strand.
GGACTAAGGAAGTGATAACTTAATTAGGTCAAACATCATCCTAAGTATTGTGTTCATCACATTTTTAAGAAAGGAATTGATGAACTAGAGAGTACATAGAGAAGGAAAACAAAGTTTGTAAAGTGTCCTTGAGTTTGGCATTTAGGGTTGAGAATAGATTAAAGGAACTAGGGATGTTTAGCCCAGAGAAGAGAAGACTTGGACGATGGAGAGGGGGCCAGTATATTCATCCTTTAGTATTTGAAAATGTTATGTCATATACAAGAGAGATTAGATTTGTTCTACTTGACCCCAGAAGTTAGAATTACTAGCCATGGATAGAAATTGAAGAGGAAAACTTATGCTTAATATAAAGAAAATACTTCCTAGAAATCAGAGTTATACAAAAGTAGAAGGGTATACTTTAGGTAACAATTAATTCCCCTTTATTCTTCAAGAAAAAACTTAATGACCATACATCAGGTATATTGCATAAAGAATTCTTATTCAGTAACAAGTTGGCTAATGATTCTTGAGGTCACTCTCATTTTTGAGGTAATATAATTCTGCTTGTACATATATTTGTTACTATAACTATTTTTACATTAAATCTATAAGACGGTTGTTTAACAATATCGGTAGCTTTTGAGCTACAATTAATGAATTGTTTGAACCATTCTGAATGTTTGATACAGCTCTATAGTTCTCAGTCACATTCAAATACATTCCATAAATAACAACTGAGTTCACAATTGCTAAATAAATTGTAAACTCACTCTGTCATTCTTAAAATAGTTATACTTCTCCTGCCAAAAAATAATGTAAATACTTTGCTCCTGAACTCACGAAGCTAATGCCATTCCTTTTTGAGATGGCTAGTTGGGTTTAAGGTTAAACTTTTTGTCTCCAAATTAGTAAATGACTTCAAATTATCACTTATCTTATGCTTTTCAGGGATACCAAGATGGTGTGAAAATACCCTATCTCCTACCTGGAGCACGTGACTTTGAATTTTGGCATTTAAGTGATTCTCTTCCTTCTAGCAATATTCTGAACAGCTATTGCCAGAGAATATGCCTGATAACTTCTCTCACAATTTTTTGACATGTTGTGTATCAAGACCCATTTCCTTCACCTTCTCTCATTTGCACTTTGATGCTTAGAGGATTAAAGGACAGACCCATCAGTCAGTCACACGTTAATGTGATTTATTTAATCGGATTTCTTTTCTCTGTATGCCCAACCAATAACCATTATGCTAAAGCAATAGGAGTTTTGGAGTGAGAGAAAAAGAGGAAGAAGAAGTCATTTTGAAGCATGGAGCAGCAATTTAGGGGAAGGCAGGCCTAAGTGATAAATTTATTAAGAATAGTTCTTTTAGCAAATTAAGTCACTTGACACCTCTGATGATGAGAGACAATGTTTTGAGGAATGGAGTGTAGAAGGCCACCACAAACTTTAGTTGTGTCATAATATCATCTCTCTCTCTCCCCCCCATCATTAACCTTCTCTATCCCAATAGCAAGAGATTAAATAAAAAATGGCTATTTTCTTTGGAAAATTAAGCTTGAGGGAAGGAAGTCTTTCTATTTTGCTATCTTGTAAACATGGCTTGGACAGCTAGATCTGACTGAACTAGAAGGTCTGGGGCATGAAAATTTACTTCTCTAGTCCTGGCACAACAGTCTGAGAAATGTGCCTTCTTGGGTTGGTAAGGGAATTCAAGCAGGCTGCTTCACTTTTGCCCATAGGTATGATCTGGAGCTTCTTAAGAAGCCTTTCCTCTTCCACATTCCTATATTTATTGCTTGCTGAACTTGATTTGCTGCTATGGTATAGGTCAGGGGAGACTTCAAAGGGTATGGCTTAGGTTTAGTTGTACCAAGAGATAGAAGGAAGGTTACTTGTTATAGTCAATAAATCAATAGACTACATTTCAGCCCTGAGATAGGATGCCGTTTCTATTTTGAGGTGATATTCTAGAGATAACTAGGAATACAAAATGTGTGAATGGCATAGTATACTCATTTTGAGGATTTAAATACAAATAAAGATTTGCTTCAGGTAGCCAGAATTTCAAAGGTTTCTATTTTTCAATATTTTTTCATTTAGTCTGATTATTCTAGGGAAAGCTATTGTATTTATTTCCAATCTCTCCTTAGTGCTTTGTAAATTCTTATCTCTGAAATGTTTTCTTTTCTAATAAGGATAACATGTATCCTCTTTGGTATGCCTTAGCTTAAGATGACTCGGGGGATAGAAGAAACCAAGAAGTAGTGGGGCAATAAAGGTACCATAGCAATTCAATTCAAAAAGAATTTGTTAAACATCAGTGTGCCTGGCATTGTACTAGGTATCAGAGACATAAAAACAAAATTATAAACAATCCAGTCTCAACCCTCATTCCCAACCCTAACCCTCCCCGGAGTGAAGTTACTTGAACCTAAAATTATTTAAATCAGAAATTCTCAAATGTGAAAGGTTTTCTGTGAATACGAGTTTGTTTAAGAAACATTTCCCTTACTTCACTAAACTAGTACTTTGAAGGCAAAAAAGAGTTAATTCGGGTTCACAAAGTCTGCTTATTATCAGGTTTTAATTTAAAATAATGGGAATTTTTTTGGGTACCGTGCTCATATATTTGTGAGATAGTGCAGAGTAGCAGGAAGAAAGCTAGTCCTGTGGGTCAGAAAGGCCTACATTTATTTTTTGTCTCTGAAGCATATTAATTGTGTGACCACAGTCAAGTCATAACCTTTCAGAGCCCTAGGAAATTTTCTATAGATAAATTGTTGATTTGAATTAGTACAAAAAGTTCCTATCCTGGATTTCCCCAAACCAGAAATAACACAGGTCTGAACAAAGTAATAAACAATAAAACTCCAAAAAACCCCTGTTGATTTTTTCCAATTTATCCTGTATATAACTAGTGTGTATAAAGTTATTTTTATTTTGTCTCCCCCATTAGATTGTGAGTTTCTCTAGGGCAAAGACTGTCTTTTGCCTTTCTTAGTTCTCAGCATAGTCCTTAGCCCATAGGAGGCACTTAATAAATATTGTTTTACTGGCTTACTATGCATTTATTGTAATTATGACTGATGAAATAATTAGTCATCTGGTAGGTGTATATTTGTGTGAATAATTATCAAATACAGTATAATGTAAGTGCTTTGAATGTATAAAAATATAATATCTTTCAGATTACACACTTGTTTTCTCTATTATTGCTTATGTGATTAAAAGAAAAGCAAAACAAAGGTATTTAATGTGGAAATGTATGCTTTTTTCCTCAGTGATCTGTGAATTTTAAAAGTCATCTGAAGTCATATGTCATAAGAAACTTCATTCAATAACCCATTTGGACTTGGATTATTGATTTTTAAATAGAGACATTGACAAACTGGTGTGTAGCCAGAGGAGGGTAATTAACCAGAATGGCAAAGGACCTGGAAATAGTGTCATATAAGAAATGGCTAAAAGGAACTGGAAATATTTATACTCAAAGGAAAGAAAAATATATAGCAGGTACAAGATATATGTCTGTAAATGTTTGAAGGGCTGGCATGCGGAAAAGGGATCATTTTGTATATTTCAGGTATTACAATTAGAGCAAATCAATTGGATTTCCAGGAGGCAGATTTTGACTCATTATAAGGATGAACTTTCTAACCAACATCACTATCCAAACAAGGACTGGATCACCCTGTGAAGTAGTTCCCCTGGGACTATTAGTATTCACACAGAGGCAAGATATCATAGAAGTAATTCCCACCCCTTATAGATTGGGGGTAAAGGGAGGATAGGGCTTCTAGTCCTATCCTATTCTGATATGCAAGGAATCTATAAAAAACATGCCCATAGAAGTCAAGAGATATCCAATACATTTCAATAAACATATAGTAAGCTCTTGCTATTTGCCAGGCACTGTGCTATGCACAGGGTATACAATCAATTAAATGAAAGACAGCCCCTGCCCTCAAGGAGCCTTCAATCTAAGGAAGGGAGGAGATAATAAATAAAAAGAAGTAGGAAAAGCAGGCGAATTAAAAGGGCACCTAGGTTCATCAAATTGAAACCAGGCAGAGTGGCTGATAACAAAGTGAGATATCCAATAGAGATAACAAATTTAGAATGACTTCTTTTGTCTATAATTTGTACTACATTCTTGGAAGGATTTATTCCTTTTGGCATTCACTCTAACTTCCTCAGAGAAACTTTTCATTTGTTTTTAGGAATTTGGCATCTTTAGCTTAAATAAATCCTCTCCAAGGGTCAGAGGAAATTAAGAAATCTACCATTGTCTTTCATTTCCTTTTGATTAAGGTATTAAACTACAATCTTAGTTCCTTTAAAAAAAATCAGAGATTGTCTTCTGAGTCTTCTTATTCCCCATAATGACCCTCTATTTATTATAAAATGCTCTATTTCAAGTCATTTAGTGCTCTCTGAGGCAGTAGGAAAGTGCTTTTCTATTAAAGAACTAGATTATACGAAGATATATACCAAGCTACATGTGCTGATAGATTAGGAAACTTCCCTAAATGAGTGTGATGGTTAGTTACCACAGCATGGACTGTCTCCAAGATATTTTTCCCTAATAATAACAAACTAGACAATAATTCTAAAAATTTCCTGTATTTCTCTTTAGATTTTTCTAAAATGATAACTTCTTCCCATACTCTACCCCCTCCTCAATTTAGTTATACCTTAGTAAATTAGATTTCTTAGATTCCACACATTAGTACTCAGATAGTAATTGAATATACCTGTGTTTTCATCCATGTAATGATTCAGATGACAACTCATATGTAGGGGACCATATAGGAGAGTCATGGTTCTCTCCTCCCATAAGTTCACCATGGGAGTGTGTGTGTGTGTGTGGGGGGGCATCCACCCAATATACTAGAGACCTTCCCTGCTTGCTCTTGACATCATGAAAATGTCACTAGAGGGCTCAGGATGCCCCTTTTTTTCTCTTACTTTCATAATATTACTATCCCATCTTCATTTTTCATTATACATTTTTCCTGATTATACCCTTTACTCTAATTCTTCTTCAATGTTATTTATGTTGCAGCAACAACACTCTATTGTTTTTTGAGTGATGTCTATTTTTACTTATTTGGACTCTGGTGTTCAATGATTTGCAGTCACCTTTGAGAGAATTTGAATTAAAAATATTGGTCTTTCAGAGAGAAGTTAGAGAGAAGTTAACTAAACTAATTAAAACTAATTAAACTAATTAAAAACAACAACAAACAAAAGTAAACCTTTGCAACCTTGCAATTTCCTGAAGGCAAATTCAGCCTGCTCATCTTTTGAACATGGTTCCAGGATCTGGATTGAGAGCTAGGAAGGAACAGGACACCCAACTCCTTTATTTCATAATGAAGAAAACAAAGACCAGGGAAGTTAATTAATTTGCCCAAAGTCACCCAGGTAGTAAGAATAAGAGCCAGTCTTGGAACCCAGGTCCTATGAATCTAGCATCATTGCTCTTCCCACTATACGGCAATCCTGTTTAACTGTGTTTCAAACTTACTTTCTAGACTGCCTATCCAATATATATGTATGTACGAATATGTAACCTGAGTCCCAGAAGCAATTGGCATACAATTCTTTCCTTTTTGTAGAGATCAATGCCCCATACCTACCTGAAGGGGTAGGGTGGGGTGGTGAGAACAGGAGAGAAGAGAACTCCAGTTTTTTTCAGTTCCTTTCAGTTTCTTTGAGTATCTTTTTGCATTCTACTCTCCTTTTAGAGAGATATTACTTTCAGCTTACAGAGAGAAGATAAATGATGCCTACCTACTTCAGGCTGCTGAAAGAAAAAACTAGGAAGAAACTAACAGGAGAGGAGCTGGCAGTCTGCATCACGTTTCCTTCTTCCCACAGTCTTTTCCTTCAGCAACCTGAAGTGAGGTTGGTATCACCCATCTTGTCTCTCAAAGCTGGAAGCCAGATGTGTCCAAAGAGACTCAAATAGACTCAAGAGACCAGAAAAGACTGGAATTCTCCTCTCTTCAGTCATTACCTACTCTGCCCCAATCCTGAGATAGGTGTGCGGCATTTATCTCCATCACTGAGGAATCTCATACCAATGGGCTTTGGGACTCAGGTTACAAGTGTAATATATGTGTGCACACACATATATTATAAATATACATCTATTTCTCAATACACACACATATATATATATAATATTTACACATTATACACACACACATCAACACATTGTCCATTTAATTATGCTGTAATCTGTATAATAGACATCATCTACTTTCTTCCCTCCTTCAATGCTTACAGATTTCTTTTAAGAGACCTTATAGTATTCTGACATTTGATTCAACCAGCATAATGTCATCTATAAATAGGACCATCAGGAAGACCTCACCATCCACAGGGAATGGCTCTTCGACCTTGGCGTTGAATCAAAGTTCCCTGATAACAATGGTGAACATATTTGACAAGCATATATCTGTTTCGTGCCTTGCTTGTTATTTATTATCAGAGTGTTGTTAAGCAAGTTTGTCTCTGCTATGGAATATTTTAATTTATTTTTGTTGTGTTAGGATACTCTTGAATCAAAATTACTTTGCACTTTGTTTTCATATATTGTGCATTACCTCTGTGCAATGTTCATTTGTTTGTTTTCCCTTAAAGTAGAGGGCAAGGATTATTTGATTTTTTTGTCTTTGTAATAAAAATAATAAGGAAAGCAATATGGATAGAAAGGCAGTCCCAGAGACATGTACATGCATTCAGATTCTGCCTGACACAGACCAGGAGTGTGAAAGTCATTAACCAATCAGTGTCCTGAACCAACTCTAAACAGTGCAATTTTCCTCCTGCACTGACTGAGGAAATGTACTTATCTTACTTTCTATACCAGAAAATCACAAAATAAGGTTTAATAACATCTCACATTTATTAAAACAGATTATTAAAGTTGGCAAAGTGCTTTCCATGCATTTAAAAATGTTATTTTATCTTCACAACATCCCTATGGAGTAGGTAATACTAGTAACACCATTTTATAGAAGAAGAAACTAAAATTCATTGGGGTTTTATGACTTGCCCCAAATTGTGAAGCCTGTACCTTAGGCAAGACTTGAATCCCAGTGTCCCTGAATCCCAACTCCAACATTCTATTCATATACCATAATGCCTTAGCACCTATTGTAGTCCCTCACAAAAAGTAGATGATTAATCAATGCTTCTATTGAATTTAATTATATATCTTAATAGTTTACTTATATACATTGGGATTGGGAAGGCTCACAAAACTGGAAACATGTGAAAAAGCAAATAGCAGTTCATCCCTGAAAATGAGTTAGAAAATATAGTCAAAATCATCAAACATTAGAGAAACAAAGAACATAAGTGCTGTGAAAAACTGTTGAGGAAATCAGCAAATGAAAAATAAACACTTATAATGTGGTTCTAAAGATTAAAGGTGTAGCTTTTGTTTTTATTGATGCTAGCTAGCTTCTATTCCTGTATCCTGCCTAACAATATAAAGGGATTGTCATTGCTAAAGATGATGCGATTTCATCTCTCTCTGTATGCTCCCTGAAACTTGGCAAAGAGTGCTCATCAAGCAATTTCTATTAAATCACTCAGACACAAGACTTTACAAACAGTGTATGAAAATTATAATGAGTGTTCCTAATTAGTTGATCATCGAGCTATAATCACTTCAGGATAAATTAAGCCATGGGTATTATTGAAAAGTAATGAAGTGCTAGTGTCAGGGTTTTTTCTTCGTAGCATGATCTAGGGAGGGCAGGCTGGGTTTGCTTTTGTTTTCAACCTCTGGATAAGGTAAGCAATTGGGAATTTCAAAGACGCCAAATGCTGGCTGGAACTGAGCATGTTGTTTCATACTTGTTTTCTGGCAGCAAAACACTCTTTGCCTTTGTTGGTTTTGACTCCACTTGTGTTTATCAGATTCCTTTCTGAAGACTTTTTTTTATTACCTTTGAACAGCAATGATCTATTTCTTATGGCCCTTGCTGTAAATATAACCCTAAAAAAATAGACTTTAATGAAACTCCCAAAATTGCTACATTCTCAAACTTGACAGCTTGTTATTTGGAATTTAAAACATAAATTGGCTAATATGCAATTAGATTAATTACCCCAATAAAAATTAAAAATAAAACCTGGCATACTGAAGTCACAATATTAATAAGATTCCATTCAAATTCTGGGTTTGTATAATTAGATTGATGATTTCATTGACATTCTATTATGACATCTGTTAACTAATATGAAAGAAATTTAAAAGTAATAACTTAAAATATATGAGAACTTGCAAGTCATTTGAAGCTTTAAGAATAATTAAAAAGATGGGATTTAAAATGAAAGTAACAATATCGACCATACCACTTTTTTTCCCTTTTAATCTTGTATTTTTGGACTAGTGAATAAGAAAGCCTTGTTTATATGGATTTTACTTGATGAGACTCCTTGTTTATACATGAAGGATGGCCATTTCAATTTGCATTTAGTATACACAGCTCCTTGCTTTCAGTCTTGTTTAAGATTTGAGCTCTAAAGTAATTATGGCTTATAATGCACAAGGACTTCAAGTTTGAATGAGGTCATAATGGAATATTATTGCATACAACTTTCATTTCACCAAATGCATTGGGACTCCTTCTACTCTGACTTCAAGTGAAGAAAATTTCAAATGGGGATGGTCCTAGAATTTTAATAGGCTGCAATTAATCTTTTGTAACTCATTCCCTAAATGTGGATCTAAAGCATCTACCTTCTATCCTAATTATAAGACTGGTTGCAGTGGTGTAATTTGTCATGCCAAACACTTGTTTCTGGCTCCTCTCTTAGAATGAAGAAAAATAATTTGAGTTGTTATACATTCCATATTCATAATATTGACAGTTAATACATGCTTAAATTTTGGTGGGGCCTCCTATTAACAAAAAAGTGAGAGAAATGTTTAAAATGCCTTTATCATACTTTTTTTTTGTATTCACCTTATTGCCTCTATTAGATTGTAAGCTTCTTGAGAGCTGGTACCAGCTTTTATCCCATTTCTCATAAACATAGTCCTCTTGAAGAAAGACAAACAGCATTAACAAGTAATCATAGGGCCTCTAGGTGGCGTAGTGAGTAGAGCGTTGGCCCTGGAGTCAGAAGGACCTGAGTTCGGATGTGACCTCAGACACTTAAGGCACATACAAACAAAAACCTAGCCGTGTGACCTTGGGCAAGTTACTTAACCCCAATTGCCCTCCAAAAAGCAAAATAAATAAATAGATAGATAGATAGATAGATAAATGAATGAATAAATAAATAATATGTAGTAGCCTTTTATCATCTACATTACATTCCTCCATTGCTTTTTGAGAGACTCAAATTCTGATTCTCTTTAATTGTGTTTTCCCACCATGTATCATACCTGGCAAAATGCTAGGATTTGAAAAAAAGTGGGAGTTGGATTCCCTAAAAACATTATGTAGTTTTGCCGAACGTGATCCAGTCTTTTTCTTATTTAATGCTGTGTCAGGCTTGTTGTTTATGTACAGTGTCTATCCAACATCTATGTATTGATAGAGCTTAAAGCATTGGACAATAGGCATTTTCCATCCACTTGGTTCTACCTATGGGGATTGTTAGATCAAACTCATCTAAGTCAGTTTATAAATCTCATGAAGGAGAACACATGTTATTCCAAGGCTTGATACAAACAACACAATATCTATAAATTAAAATATTTAATAACCTCATCTTCTGTAGGAAACCCTTGTCCCATTTAGACTTGGGGCAACAGGGTTTCCATGAAAATTGAAGGAGCTCTTGAAACCACTCTTCTGTTTAGACTCTGTGCTATGTATTCTCCATGGAAATTGTAAGTGTTCTTGATAGGCAAACATTTCTGTATTGATGGTAATTTAAAGCCCAGTTAAAATTCTATTAGATTAACCTCGAATCTTGAGAATGTAGGGAAATCCCATATGGGAGACCATTAGTAGAAGAAATATTTGTATATTACTAAATTAAATACACTGTAATTTTTTTTTTAATTTCCATGTTTTATCACTCCTCCACTCTGTCTACTGAATGACCTGGCTTCCTTCAAGATTCAACTAAAATACCATCTTTTACTGGAAGCCTTTCCCAACTCCTCTTAATTCTAGTTCCTTCTCTGTATTATTTCCTATTTGTCCTATATAAAGCTATTAAAAAAAAACATGTAATTTAATGTTTTCTACCCCATTAGATTATAAGCTCCTTGAGGGTAGGGATTGTCATTTTCCTCTTTTTGTATTGTTAGGGCTTAACATAGCATCTGGCACATAGTAGGTACTTAAAATATATTGACTAATTGAATTATATTTTGAGGGGAGAGGAATAAGAGGTCTCATGTTTCCTACCCAGGCATATTATATATGTTATGTATCGTAAGGAGTAGGGCATCATGGTACAAGGGGCAGCCTTGGAATTCAGGTTCTACCTCTGACACAAACTGTTTGCATGGGTAAATCATATAATCTCTCAAAGACCTTGGAAATTCTCTAAGAGTATAACCTACAGATTGCTAAACCAAATTTGAAAAAAAAAATTATTACATCTCTTTTTTCCATCAATGATTGTATAACCTCCACATCTGGACCCTGATATCACAGTTCCTAATGTGTTTAAAAATGAAGTAGAAATGACAGTAAACTTAAGATTAAAAAAAAGATATGATAAAGTCTTTTCCTCCCCTCATCTTTCTCCCTTTCTTCCTCCTTTTCTCTCCTTACTTTTCTATTTACTGAAGGCTAATCTGTGTAAGATATTATCAAGATACCAACATTTGGCTAAGCAGAATAAACAACTACTCTAATGTTAAGTGCCTAATTAGATTTTATTAATGTACTTATTGAATATGGGCATACATTTGCACCAATTGACATTTCTTACTTATTGGAAAGTGCAGAGATATTTACTTTCCATTTTTAAAAAATGCAATGCTATTTTGTGCTAATGTATACTCAAGTGTATAGACTTTTGATATGTTCTTGTGGGGTTTCTCATAGGAAGATAAAAAAATGAAGAAATAAAAAGCAACCCCAGGTCAGTTCATTTTCCTCTTTTAAATTAAAATAAGTGGCAAAATCATAGGTGAATACACTCTGTCATCAGACTTACATCGATAGGGCTCAGCTGTGAGAGCATTTTCAGAAACATTGATGTTTGCTAAGCTTCTTGCTGTGAATGAAAAATAAGTGCTAAGGAAAAAAAAGATCTAAGGATGGAGCATAAAGTTTTGGGAAGCTTGATAATCAATTCATAATGGATTTCCCCCACTTCCTCCATTTTTCCTTGACCAAATTAAAAAGGAAGATCCTTAAAAAGAGGTGAATTCCTATGTTTTGAAAGAAACAGCAGAGGGGCGGAGCCAAGATGGCGGAGTAGAAACAGCTCTTCCAAGCCTCTCTGCCCCCAGATTCTCCACAAACTATGTAAAAAAGGACTCTGAAAATCTTCTGGAGCCCCAGCACCCACAGAACGACACAGAGACGCTAACCTCCCGCTGAGGACAGCCCCGCACCCTGCAGGAAGGACCAGCGCAGTGGTCTGGGAGCCGGCAGCGCGCAGAGCGCAGGAGCCGAGCCGAGCCCAGGTCCACGTGAGCCGAGGTTTTAGCCCCAGGGCGGCAGGGCCAGCAGCCGGCTGGAGGAACCCCAGAACACCAGGAACTGGGGAGACGCCAGAATTATCAACATAGACTTGCCTAGGACAAAGTAAGAGGTTAGTGTCCTATGGACTTTGGGACCTGTATTTGGGGAATGCGTCAGCTCCCTCCCCTGGGGGCTAGAAGCTGCTGAGGAGACAAGCCACTGTGTAGTTTTCAGAGGCATTTCCGGCTCCCAGCCTACAAATCGTGGGGAGATCCAGCGATCAGTCTTGGGGGGTAATCGCTCTTGCTTTAACCTCCTGGATCTGGATTGTGATCTAGGGTGGAAGTTGTGTGGCCTATAGCTTGCCAGAAACGGAAGTTGCCCCCCACACGCTCAAGACGAAAATTCCTCTATCTGGCCTTAAAGCCATAGTGTGGCAACAAGCCCAAAAGTCAAGCAATTAAGGGCAACATGCCAAGGCAAAGGAAACAGAAAAATGCAACCCTAGACTCCTATTTTGGGGGCATAGAGCGGAAAAGGACTGTGAGGCAGAAGTCCTAATCCCAAAGCCCCAGGGAAAAACATAAGCAGGTTGCAGGCCATAGAGGACCTTAAGAAGGACTTAAAAATCAAATAAGAGAAGTGAGGAAAAATTAGAAAGAGAAATGAGAAGGATGCAGGAAAAGTATGAAATGAGGGTCAACAGCCTAACTGAGGAAAACAACACCTTAAAAAATAGACTAACCCAAATGGCAAAGGAGGCCCAAAAGGGCAATGAGGAGAAGAATGCCTTAAAAAGCCAAATTTGCCAGATGGAAAAAGAATCTCAAAAGCTCACTGAGGAGATTCATTCCTTCAGAGTTAGACTGGAGCAAATGGAAGCCAATGACTTTATGAGAAATCAAGATGCTGTTAAACAGATCCAAACAAATGAAAGAATAGAAGGCAATGTGAAATATCTCATGGGAAACCACTGACCTGGAAAATAGATCCAGGAGAAACAATTTAAAAATTATTGGACTACCTGAAATCCATGATCAAAGAAAGAACCTAGAAATCACCCTCTCAAAAATTCCTCAAGGAAAAACCCTGCCCTGATGTTTTAGATCCAGAGGGCAAATAGAGGTTGAAAGCAATCCACCAATCACCTCCTGAAAAGATCCAAAAAGAAAACCCCCAGAAATATTATAGCCAGTTCCAGAATCCCCAGATCAAGGAGCAAAAAAATACTACAAGCAGCCAGGAAAAAACAATTTCAATATTGTGGAAACACAATCAGAATAGCACAGGACCTGGCAGCTTCTACACTGAGGGATCGAAGGGCATGGAATATGATATTCCAGATGGCAAAAGAACCGGGAATGAACCCAAGGGTCACCTACCCAGCAAAACTGAGTATTTTGTTTCAGGGGAAAATATGGTCATTCAGTGGAATAGAGACTTTCAAGCATTCTTGAGAAAAAAACCAGAATTGAATAGAAAATTTGACATCCAGACACA